>SNQJ01S0066906.1:36138-57109 GCA_010110895.2 Picea sitchensis | reverse complement strand
TAGAGATAGAGGTAGGGGGGAGAGAGTGAGAGAGAGGGTGTTGGCATAGGGGTAGACCCAGGGTTCAATGCTTCAACAGTGCACCAACAAAACCCTAACTACTGGCCCTTTCGGCAACACCTGTGAAGCAGATGAAGTCTCACCCGAGGTAGAGGCAGGGGGGTTTGTATGACTCAAGTGTCTACAACCAAGCTGGGACACAGATCTGTGATTACAACACTTAGTATAACACTTAAACAACAATATGCATTAGTTCTTGAATCTCATTCACATTGTAGGTCAAACCCTTATTACAGAACAATGAAGTAATAATCAAGATCTAACACTTCCAATTACTTAGCACGTAGTATTAGCTCAGATCTAGCATTCATTCACATCATTAATCACTAAGATACAACATCAGATGCATTCATTATACATAACATCAATAACACTAAGAAAATAATCATATAATCAACATCGCACAAAGGACATTAGGACACAGGATATATGTGGCTCACCCCAGTGAGGGGATACATCCACCAACTTCTTCTTCTTCTTCTTTATTAGTCTACAATCTCTTACATGCATCTACTCCTGTGCACAGAGCCATAGAGCCAAGCCTCGCATTGGACAGGTGATCTGCGCACAATGCACTAGATCCACCTTCCTCAAAATCAGATCAAGGCACAAAGCCAACTCCTTGATAGCACAAATCCTTACACAATTTGTTTTCACAAAGCACTTACACAACGCTTGCACTTAGCTCTGCAAGCCCTAACACATTCTTGCACAAAGCCAACTAGTCATGCATTAATCCGATCAATGACCAGTAACTTGTAACTTGTAACTACTTACATCGCTTAGCTACATATAATCAACATCAGCATTAAAAGGACATTAGGACATAGATATATGTGGCTTCCACCCCAAAGGAGGGATGGCCACATCCACCAACTTCTTCTTCTTCTTCTTTATTAGTCTACAATCTCTAACATGCATCTACTCGTGCACGTGAGCCATAGAGCCAAGCTCGTGATTATCAGTGGACTACAAGCACAATGCACTAGATCCACCTTCTCAAAATCATCAAGGCACAAAGCCAACTCCTCTTTGATAGCACAAATCCTTACACAATTTGTTTTCACAAAGCACTTACACAACGCTTGCACTTAGCTCGCAAGCCCTAACACATTCTTGCACAAAGCCAACTAGTCATGCATTAATCCGATCAATGACCAGTAACTTGTAACTTGTAACTACTTACAAGATACTTATTTATATCATTACAAAAGGCCTAATCATGGTAAACCCATGGGACGACATCACATAACCCATTACAAACCTTTAAAGCCCTCTTTTGTTGGGTCCACAAGCCTATAAAATGAGTGAGATCCTCATGATCTCTGCTTCGCTCTGGTGCTCCATCTTCGACCAACCTATTGAAGTCCTTAAAAGTGGTCAAACATGACCAATGTTCTCTCAAATGTGGTCAAGGGCCAACAAGCCCTAACACTCACCTATGACTCATACCAAGCCACTCAGGTCTAGGTAAATTTGCCTCAAAGGTATCAAGCTTAGCTCAAGATACCTCGACTTGCTACCTTGCCTGAGCCTCCTACTCAACAAAATCCTAAATTACTTACTTGGTGACAAGCCCTTCCAGGAATTATTCCACTATTGCGACCACCTATTCCAAATGTGAACCTTGTCCTTCTATCTCCTAAAAAAGTGTACATGCTTCATCCTACACCGACTAGAGTCATTATGTCACCTCCATCACTCTAATCTAGATAGAAGTGACTTGCTGCTGAACTGTGCGCTTCTCCTACGAACTTTTCATATTCACCACTACCGTAATATGTTTCAGTTATGCTTGCACAGTCAACACCTGTTGCTTCACCTCCTAAATTTGTGCCTCCAATATCCTTAGCTCTGGATCTTCTACAAGGCACTCATAGGTTTAAGCACTACGATCACTCGGGCCAAGCTTACACTCGAGGTGAGTGCTCGACATTTCTACTGCGGTTCTTAGCGACTTCCTCCCTTTGGTCGCTCACTTCTTGTGGAGTGTTCGACACTTCTTGGATATCTAGGTCCATTACCCTTGCTTGAAGTTGTTGAATAGCCTCAACAGCTCTTAATTCTTGTATCTTGGCTAACTTCTTTCTTCCTCCCCAGACTAAGTCTCGACATAGAGAGAAATGCTTTAGTTAATTCCTCTTTGATTGCAATCTTCTCTACAAGCATTTGGTATTTTTCTTCATGTATCTTCTCAGTATTGTCTCTACTCTAACTTCGTCTCTAACTTCATTTTTCTCCTCATAACCTCTAAGTTGCTCTAGGACCTCCTCCTTTCTTTCTTGCTTCAAGGCCTCTGCGGGTGTGCCCTTTCTTCTTGGATTCCCCACGGTTGAGCCCTGCTGTATCTGCTACCCTTCGTAATTGGGTGGGCTCATCCCCAAATTCTAAAATTTTCGATGAAGAAGGCGCAACAAGACTAATGCGCGGTTCGAATAGATGGTTTGTTGTATGTCCTTGAGATCCTTTTCTCTATTATTTCATATAGTGTCTCTTTCTTTTCTACATGTCTCTGTAGGATATCTTCTGAAGCATCCTCCACGACTGGGATTATGAGATCGACATCATCCACTGTGAGCACATTTTTCGACCGAGGCTTATTAATTTGCCTTTTCTTGTCGAGGGTTTCGCAGAGAAACCTTTCTTTACCATGTCTCACCTCTCAGTGGGATCCTTCACATGTAAATTCGCTTCTTTGTCTTTTCTTTTCTCCCTTCTTCCCTCCTTCTTGGTTCACTTTTGTCTCCTCCTCCTCCCCGCAAGTGAGTTAAGCCTCTACTTCTTCCTCCTCGGGAGAGGCACTATCCCTCCCCTCATCACTTTCTATGTTCTCGACATCCTCCTTTCTCTTCTTTTCTTTTTTTCCATCATGTTCAAAACCGGGTGACCACCTCTGAATTCATGATGCCTGGCTCCGGAGTTCTGCATCTTCCAATGGTATGAGGAACTCTATTGGCCATTCTTTAGTGATCTCTTCCATGTCTCCTCGGTCAACTTATAGTAGGATTGTAACTCCTCCTTACTTTCATCCCCAACAACGCTAAGGATATAAATAAAGTGTCTGTCTGCATGGAACTTTGCTATTGGCCTTTACTGATGCAAATTATTTGGGGTCATTCGTGGAAATTCTTCAATGGCGCACTTCAAATTGTGAGGTAGTAAGCATGGAACACCGCTGTCAATTTCCATTGCTTCACCATATCTATCATTCATGTACCACAAGGTGAAGAACCCATACAATGGCTTTGATGGCTCAACTGAAGGTTGCCCTTCTGCATTTTCCAGCACAAATGTGACCAATACCAAGACAACTAAATGGAACTCATATCCTTGATCCTCGTGGTTTCACCATAGTCCTTCTCCAACTCATTGACAAGGTATCCTCCGCCTACCATTTGCATTCCTTCGACACACACTTCCCCGCAAGGTCTACTTCTCTCATAAATCCAAAGGACTGCGGTCGACAGCTTCTTTCGAGGAGATTGTGAGCTATGTTGGTCAATATAGGCACGATGTGCCATCCTGGATGGAGGCTACCCAGCCTCGCTTTCCCTTTTTCACATCACCATAATATTCCTTTATATCAAGCAGCGAGGGAGCTGACCGGGAGGTCTTCCCCGGTAGAATTGTGAGGGTCGTGGGTCCCTGATACTCAGCCCTATGATGAGATGGATCAGTGTTGATCCACATTCACGCACCTATATAAGCCACAAATACTTCCAAATGGGTAGGAGGCTCAATCAATAATGTAATCCATCCATTATGGTGTAGGGTCTCAACCTGTCTAACTATGGCTATTCTTTCCAAATAAATGTGTTTCTAACCATTCTTGAGAATCATTCTAACGGTTGGGGTGCTTCCAACGGTCATATAGTTTTTCCTTGGTGAAGTCCCATTCTGCCTGGTTCTGCTATTCTGACAAGATTCAACTTCTATAGATCTGCCTCCTATGAAGTCTATTATAGAACTTCCTATAGTTTTTCTAACTTAGCTTTCTTACCGAAGCTTCCTTGCCTTCTTCCTATGATTTGAGTCTCTCTAAATATTTATGTATTCCTCTTTCCATTCTTATTATTATATTTTCTTAGTAATTTTTGGGTAACTTTGCACCCATTGATGTTCTTTCAAGGGGTTCATAGATAATACCTCTTTTCTTACTAGGTCCTGGGTGGACATATGTTCTTCTTGCATGCATGTGTTCTTTTTAAGTCTTCCTTTTACCCTTTCAACTTTGACAACTAGTTCTCTGGCCCTCTATTGCTTCGACCCATCCTCTTGTTCTTCTATTAGACTTATCTATTCTTTTCCTGGGTTAAGGAACCTCTCTAATTCTTTTTTGTTTTTATTTTCTCAGTGGCTTCCTCCCTCTCGCTTCCCTTCCTCGGGATCCCATCCTTCTCAATCCAAGCCTTCCCTAAAAAAGTGAAGAGGCATTGTTCTCAACAAACCTAATAACTTCAAGTTCTTCTTCAGTCAATGTTCCATGAGAAATCTGTGAGTATATTAGTAACTCTTCCACATAGGGTTATCATATTTCCTTTAACAATCCTATCCCTCCCAATGAAGGTGGTATCATAATAGGCTTCTCTCCCAAAACTTCCAAATTCTTTTGGCATAATATTCACATGTGTTTTCTTCTCATCTAATACATAGTAGTATGTTGAAGTTTTCTATTCTTGTAACTATGCATTTTTTTTCAGATTTATGGTAAACCCATTAACTTCGATCATCCATTTTCTTTTAATAGGCTAACATAGTCTCTCGAATTTTTCTATATGGATCTTTAAATATATCCTTAGTCTCTCGACCTCTTTATAGTCTCTTTGTCTCATGTTCATCTTTTCAACTTTAGGAATCATCCTAGGGCACCCCTCAAACTCATGACCAATATATTTACAACAAAGACAAAGAGGGCCTATACTAGGGCATTCTTTATCAATAAGGTTCCTTGGGTCAAGTAATTATAACACAAGGTCAATCCTCTCTTTATTTTAAACAATCCCTAGCCTTTCCTGTAATTTCCAAGGACTGATCATGTTGATGGACCTCGTGATTCTAAAAAATTCCTTCTAGGTTCCTCGTGATCCACTGACATAGTCCAAAATTATTTCTATGCATAGGAATAACATATCTTTCTCTATTTCTATCAAATTTATTCAGACTAACTCTTTCTTTCTAACTCAGGCCCTAGTTTTGAGACTAGAAAAATCTATCAAGCATGCCTAGATTTATATTTTTGAAACAAAATTTTACCTATCTTATCTTTACCGTATAATGTGCTTTAAGATCTTTTACCCTCTTTCTTCGCATCCGGCTTTTATTAGTACGTGAGTTTCATAAGTCAAGTAGAATATCGCGACTATACCAACAGATCTAATGACAGCTTTTTGTTTTCTGGCCCCAACAATCACAGCCAGTCCCACATCAAAACCATTTGTTGGTATTAGGGGCGTAATCTGTGTTTCAACGCTTCAACAACGCACTCACAAGTCCCTAACTACCAACCCTTTGGAAACACCTGCGAAAGTAGATGAAGTATCACCCGAGGTAGAGGAATGGGTGGTTGCAGGAATCATATCTATGTAATCTTAGCTGGGACACAGATCCGTTATTACAATACTTAATAGAACACTAAACAACAATATGCATTAGTTCCTGAATCTCATTCACATCGCAGATCAAACCCTTATTACGTAACGCAGTAATAATAAGAGATCAAGTACCTCCCATCACTTAGCACATAACATTAGCTCATATATAGCATGCATTCACATCATTAAGCACTAAGCTACAACATCATATGCATTCATTATAAATATATAACATCAACAACACTAAGAAAATAATCATATAATCAACATCTATCAGCACATCAGATTATTAGGATATAATGCTTGTTCACCCTGGGGATACGCCCACCAACTTATTCTTCTTATTCTTTATTAGTATTCAATTTACATACCAAGCATCGCGGTAATGTCATAGATCCAAGCTCAAGATCGACAGGATCTCAGTATCAACGCACTAGGATCCACCTTCCTCAAAATTAGTTCAAGGAATGTGATCCAAATCCTTGATAGCACAACCTACACACTCGCCTACACAGCACTTACACAATTCTTTCTAATTCTTATCTCTATAAGCCCTAACACATTCTTTCACAAAGCCAACTAGTCATGTACTAAGTCGACAATGACCAGTAACTAGTAACTTGTAATTGCTTGTTACATTGCTTAGCTACTTATTATACATTACAAAGTCGCTCTAGTCATGGTAAAACCCATGGGCCAACAACATCCCTTAACCCGTTACATAAACCCTAAAACCTTGGTCGGGTGCACAAGCCTGCAAAATGAGTGAGGTCCCACGATCTCTCGTCAGCTCGAGCTGCTCCATCTTTGACCAACCCGTCAAAGTCCAAAAAGTGGTCAAAATTGACCACGTTCTCTCTCAAAACTTGGTCAAGGGATAATAGCTCCCCGCCAAGCTACAAAGGTGATCAACAAGGGGCGTAATCCGTGGTTCAATGCGTCAAAAACACACCAACAAAACCTCTAACTACCGACCCTTTGGCAACACCTACGGCGTATGAAGACTCACCCGAGGTAGAGGCGGGGATGGTTATAGGACTCGGATGTGTCTACAAACAAGTTAGAAACAGAGTATGTGATTACAACACTTAGAATAACACTTAAAACAACAATATGCATTAGTTCTGTAGTCTCATTCACATCACATATCAAACCCTCATTATAACAACGCTAGTAATTATCAAGATCTAACACTTCCAATTTCTTAACACACATCATTAGCTCAGATCTAGCATCCATTCATGTCATTAAGCATTAAGCTACAACATAATATGCATTCACTATACATAACATCAACAACACTAAGCAAATAATCATATAATCAACATCGCACAAAACACATCAGATTACTGATTTATGTGTCACCCCTTAATGAGGGGGCTACATCCACCAACTTCTTCTTCTTCTTCTTTATTATTTTTCAATCTCTACATGTGTCTACTCCTATGCATAGAGCCATAGAGCCAAGCCTCACATTGGACAGGTGATCTGCGCACAAAACACTAGATCCACCTTCCCAAAAAACTAGGTCAAGGAAAGAGCCAACCTCTGATAGCATAATGCCTCTACACAACTGTCTGCTAAGACAAAGAACTACACAACGCTTTGCACTTAGTCTGCAAACCCTAAGATATTCTTTCATAAATCCATCTAGACATGCACTAAGCTTCCATCAACACTGTGCTATAACTTGTAACTACTTCTTACATCACTAGCTACTTATTTATATCATTACAAAAAGGCCTAATCACGGGTAAACCCATGGGCCGGCATCCCTTAACCCATTACATAAACCTTAAAACCCCTTTGGGTCCACAATCCCACAAAATGAGTGATATCTCACGATCTTTGCTCTGCCTGGGTGCTCCATCTCTAATCACTGGCTTGGTCCCAAAAGTGGTCAAACATGACCATCGCTCTCTCAAAACTTGGTCAAAGGACAACATAGGGACAAAGTGAGAGAGAGGGAGGGGGGAATAGATAGGGAGGGAAGGTGGGATGGGTGAGAGAGAGGGAAGCAGGGCATAGAGAGGGGGGAGGGAGGAGAGGCTGGAGGAGGAGAGGTAGAGAGGAGGGCGTAGATAGAAGAGAGGAGAGAGGGAGGGAGGAAGAGAGAGAGGTAAAGAGAAAACAAGGGGGGTAGTGAGAGGGGAGGGTGGAGTGGGGAGAGGGGAACATGGAGAAGGAGAGAAGAGTAGAGAAGGGAAGAGAGTGAGAATCATGCAAAAAGAGAGAGAGAGAGGGGGGGATAGTGAGGAGAGAAAGAGGGAGAGTGGGGAGAGAGAGAGGAAGAGGGAGAAGGGAGAGTGAGAGAACATGCAAGAGAGAGAGAGAGAGAGGTGGGAGATATAGGGGATGAGTGGGGGAGGAGGAGTGAGATAAAGAAAATAGGTGACAAGAGAACCATGAAATTGAATTAAAGAGACATAAGGACCATTTGGAGGCCTGGATGCATGTAATCATGGTACACCTTTTGGGAGGGTCGAATTTAATTATGATCATTATGAGATTTTTTGTGATGAGGTGACATAGATGTGTGAGAATGGACTATGAAAGCGCAAAGAGGAGAACATCATTGGAATTCACCTATTATATATTTTTCTCTTGTTTCTTTGAGAAATAGCATGGCTATGCACTCTATGCTTGGGTTTTGTTCTGTTTTATGTTAGATTTTACTATTAGAAGGCAGAAATGTAATGAAATTGTAATACAATTTTTGGAAGTGTTGGATTTTATTATGAATATCATGGGGAGAGAGAGAGAGAGAGAGAGAGAGTGGTAGAGATAGAGGGGTAGTGTGTGTGTGTGTGTGTGTGTGTGTGTGTGTGTGTGTGTGTGAGAGAGAGAGAGAGAGAGCAGAGAGAGAGAGAGTGGTAGGAGATAGAGGGTAGTTTGAGGAGTGAGTGAGAGAGAAAGAGCTGCAGAGTGGGATGGAATACCAAGGAAAATTTTAGGGGACAAATTTCTCCCATGGGATAATTCTCCATGCTTTCTTTTTCCAAAAAATGATTTGTCAATTTTCACTTTTTCTAAAATGATTCAAATCTAAATTCCATATAATAAATTATTTTTACCTTTAAAATTTCCAAAATTTTATACAAACTATATAATCTTTATAAAATTTGAATATTTTTACAAAATACCTCCAAATTTTATAGCCATATTAAGGAATAGTAATATTTTCCAAGGTTTATACATTTTAATATATAATTTTTCAACCTCAAAATTATCCCTATGCAAGAGAGAGGGAGAGAGGGAGGGAGGGTAATAGAGTAACGGGAGGGAGAGAGAGGAGGGAGGTAGAGAGAGAGAGAGAGAGAGAGAGAGAGAGAGAGAGAGAGAGAGAGAGAGAGTGCAGAGAGGAGGAAGGGGGAGAGAGAAAGAGAGAGAGGGAGGGAGGAATAGAGAGATGGAGTGAGTGAGAGGAAAAGAGTGAGGGGGTAGAGAGACATAGGGGTGATCCAAAAGGACCCAGAGAAGGATAACAACAACTCGGAACTCACAGAGGCAACTAAGAACACTCAGAATGGCTCCAGCAGACAACAAAAGGGAAAAACTTCAAAGTTCCCAAAACTCAATGAAAATAGCATGATCGCGAAGAGCTTATCACAAGATTTATAATGATGCAAACGGATCGCCAAATGGAGTTACCGTGATCAAAAATGAAGGTGACACATGGCACCACCGCAAGGGTGACACGTGGCAACTCCATACAATAACCGAAAGTTGGCATGGGAAGGTGTGTCAAGGTAGACACCTGGTCGAATTGAGTGATGACAAGTGTCATTTTCTTGGACAAATTATATGGTTCCATGTGGCACCCCTCTAATGGTTGGCATTAAATTTTTTTTTATGACTCCAATGTGATTTAACTCCATTGACCTCCTCTTAGCCCAAAGGCCCCACAACTCTGCGCTAGGCAACCCTCCATTACATAGTTCTTATTTGTAAATTGGTACGAATTATATTTAAGTTTTAGTAAAGGTTCATATGGGGAGAAAAGGGCTAGGCCTTCAACTCACTTTTGGTTATATGTGTTACACCATGCGACCACAGTATATTCCAACCACCAAACATTCCAATCCGCCAACTATATAACAACCTACCACTATATGTATCATATTCTGCCATTCTTGTGGTCGCCCAACATATTTAGTGTATGTACAAAATGGTTAACTATGAGATAAAAGTGGACCGTCGGATTCGATCCCAGGACCTCCTCCTAACCACGCTCTAAACTTAGCGTCCATAACCAACATGCCAACAAGCTTATCAATGCTAAAACCGCCCGTGAATTGTATAATAAGGGGGCTCAATCAGTGTTTCGAGACAGAGCACGAGAGGCGCATCGAGTGCATATTTACTTCGTGAGCACTTGGGCATGATTTTCAAGAATTTTCATGGATTTCTAGATCCCGTCTACCATTTTGCAAGAGGTGGAACCAAAAATCGGCTAAGGGTGTCTTTGGCGCCAAAAAACGGTCTCAATTTGGATCGAGACGCGGAGATAGTCAATTTTAGGTAAAATGATGCCACAAACGCAGTGGTCATGTTAGTTTTCAGATCAGAGCAAATATTCTATAGATTAACCTGCACGCTATATTTATGTATTTTTTCCCAATTCTTTTGTGGAGTTACTAAAAAGACCTACCCATTTGAGAGAGAAGGACCCAGAGACGTAGGCCACCGTGGACTAATTTTGTTGTCAAGTTCTTTGCAGTTCATATTGCATGATTATGTCTCTTTCCTTTGAGATTTTCCTTCTTTATTGTGTAATTTAGTTTATGCTCATTTAATACAGTTCTTTAATAAGTCACCTAACTAAAAGATCATGGATCATGTTGGTATCGGAGCGGTCTTCTTGACTTGAATTCATTGTTGAGTATGAATGCTTACTAGGCCAAGCATAAGAAGGGTGAAGGAAATCTTAATACTTCTAACTGAAGTTGGTCATGCATCCCGAGGGAAGAAAATGGATGAAGAGGATAAGTGTGATGAACAGAGAAAAACTTTCACATGGTCTTCTTCATCGCATATCGAAATGGTTGAACTAATGTATAGATTATGAGAAGAGGGATGAAGAAGAAAGGGAAGAAATGGAAGCACCACCTGATGATGATGGTTCAAGAAACTATAATGGAGGAGATCCTCCTGAGTCTCTATCTTTGCCTTCAAGTTCCAGTTCTTCTTCCGAAAGCACTCTCATCATTCTCATTATTCTATCCATAAAGCCTCTTTAAGAAAACCATTATTAAAGCTTGATGTAAAGTTTCCTTTACCCATGTTTAATGGAGATGCTAATCCTCAAAATCTAGATAATTGGATATGACATGTTGAAGTATATTGTCGGGTTCAAATGATAATGCTAAGAGGAAGTTAAAGTGCAACACTGATTCTCTTTGGTTGGAAGGAACCACTCTCGCATGGTGGGAGAGATGTTTATAGGACGTATGCAAGGTGGTAATTTTCTTTCCTCATGGTCGGAATTTAAGACATAGATAAGGAATTAGTTCTATCCATTAGGGTATTTACATAAAAGCAATGATAATTGAAAAACTTTTGAGGTAGATTAAAGGTTTCCATCATACAAAGTTTCACGTAAGAATTTAGGAAGAAATCTCTAGCATTGAATATTCCTTTGGATTCTTAAGAAACCATTATTAATGAAAATATATTGGTGAACTTCATGAAGTATTTTTCATATTTTTCTCTTGTTTAACCCAACCAGTCTTCAAGAATTTTGTGTGCAAGTCACTCACCTTGAGATTCGGGGGAAACATGTTCAAGAGCATCCCATGAAGAAACCTTCCAATTTCCTACAAAATACTTTCAAGAAGCTCAAAAGGAAGGAAAAGAAGATCGCTACAGTAACGAGAGAAGGAGGAAAACCATCTTGGACTCATTGCAAGAGGAGTGGTCACGATGAAGAACATTGTTGGAAACTACATCCAGAAAAGAAACCGAAACAGTTCGGTGGAAAGGGGAAGACAAAGACTGTTGCTACAGTGTAGCAAGATCTTGGCTCTGAATCAAGAGATGAAGGAAATATCACAGTGGCTGGAGTACAATTTAAATATTCTCTTCATGCTATTTCAAGTTCCAATAATGAATCTCATGATTATGAATGAAAGAGGAATGAGTTACTTCATATACAAGTTGTATCTAAACATACTAAGATAGATGCATTATTTGATCTGGGTTGCCAAGTAAACTTAATATCTGAAGCACTTGTCAATAAGATGGGTCTTGTAACGAAACCACATCTAAAGCCTTATCCTCTTGGTTGGGTATGTGATAAATAAAAACTTAATGTCACCAAACAATGTATGGTCAGATTTGTTATTGCTTCCAAGTTGATTGATGAAGTGGATTTGGATGTTGTATCACTTGATATATGTGGCATAGTGTTGGGAAGTCTGTATATTTATGATAGAAAAACAGTCTTCTTTCGTCATGAGAAAAAATACCACCTTACTAAAGGGGGAGTGGAATATATTGTTAGATCTCACAACATGAGGGTAAATACGACACTTGTTAGTGCAGGGCAAATGAAAAGACACATAACCACTAATAAGAGATATGTACTCATGGTCATCAAAGAGAAAGATGTCGGGACATCTGACGCTTTCCAAGGGTGTGATCCATCTCATAAAAAGGAATTAATTGATATTGTTTCTAAGTATGATGATATTTTTCAGGAACCAAAGGGTTTACCTCCTAAGAGGGAAATCCAACATGAGATACATCTTCAGCAGTATTCTCATCTTCCTAATGTGGGCATGTACATGATGTCAGTTGTGCAGATGACAAAGATCAAGAAGTAGGTACAGGGCTTATTGGATCAAGGGGTCATCAGACCCAGTTCATCTCCTTGTGGTTCTCTGATCGTGATGGTGCCAAAGAAATATGGCACATGACAAATGTGTGTCGATTACCGGGATTTGAATAAAATCACGGTGAAAAATTGATACCCTCTTCCTCGCATAGATGATTTACTTGATCAGTTGAAGAATGTTGTTTATTTCACTAAGTTGGATTTGCACATTGGATATCATCAAATTAGGGTTTCAAAACAAGATGCATGGAAGACTTCCTTTAAAACCAAACAGGGATTGTTTGAGTGGTTAGTTATGTCGTTTGGGATTTGCAATGCTCCGACAACTTTCATGTGTGTGATGAATGATGTATTCAGACCTTTCTTGGATGAATTTGTGATTGTATATTTAGACGACATTCTTGTTTTTAATGAGACTTGGGATGAATATGTAAGGCATATAAAACGGGTATTGGATACTTTGCAAAGGGAAAAATTGTATGTGAAAATGTCAAAATGTGAATTTGGCAAGACTGCACTTGTGTACTTAGGTCATATCGTGGGAGGAGGACAATTGAAGATTGATCCTTCCAAAATTGAAGTAATTGTAAAATGGCCTGAGCCAAAAAGTGTAACCGAGATCTGGAGCTTCTTGGGTGCAATCCAGTATTGGAGGAGATTCATTCCCACCTTCTCCTTTATAGAAGCTCCTTTGCATGCCTTAACCAGTGTGAAGAACACTTTTTTGTGGGAAGGAAAGAAACAAAAATATTTCAACATTTTGAAGGAGAAGATCAGTACTGCACCAGTATTAGCATTGTCAAATCTTCAATAGTCATTCTAGATCAAGACAGATGCCAGTGGATACACAATGGGTGCAGTATTGATGCAATATCGTAAGCCTATCTATTACCACTCTGACACTTTTAACCTAGTTGTTGTTAACTATCCTACATATGATAAATATTTGTATGTGTTAGTTCAAAGAGTAAATAAATGGAAGCATTACTTGTTAGGGAAGGAAACCATCATACATACAGATCACTAGCCCCTACAGTATCTTCAAGCACATAACAAGATGCAACAATATCAACACTACAGATGGATGGGTTTTCTACAACAATTTCATTTGATAATCAAGTATAAGAAGGGTACAAGTAACAAGGTAGCCGATATGCTTTCTAGACCTCCTATTGTTGATTTTATTATTTTGAAGAATAGTTATTTATCTCATGATAGCTATGTAGAACAATATTCCATCGATGAAGATTTTAAAGAAGTATATGAGAAGATAACCCATGGTGCACAGGTAGAGAACTATTTTCTGCAAGGAAAATTACTCTAACATCTTGGGAAGCTATGTATTCCTACAATTGAACGAGTCCATGTGATACGAGAAGCTCATACTTCTCTTGTCTCTGGGCATTTTGTGGTAGGAAAAACTATGGCTCATTTGTAAAGGTTTTTTTATTGGCCTCAAATGAAAGCAATTGTAACTAAATATGTAAAGGGGTGTGTGATGTGTTCTACTTGTAAGCCCACTAATAGAAAATTGGAGCTATACTCACCACTTCCTGTTCCATCCCATCCATGGGAAAGTGTTTCCATAGATTTTATAGGGGGTTTCCAATGACCAAAGGGGTTCATGACTATTTGTATGTTGCAGTGGATAGGTTCAGCAAGATGTGTATCTTGATGCCATGTAAAAAGAAGATCATTGTTGAGAAGACTGCTAATCTCTTCTTTCAGCATGTTTGGGTTCACTTTGGTTTATCCACATCCATTGTCTCGGATTGAGATACTCAACTCCTTGGGGATTTTTGGACTAGATTGTGGAGAATGATGGACACCAAATTGAAGAGGAGCATTTATTTTCATCCATAGATCGACGGATAGACAGAGGTGGTAAACAAAACAGTGGTACTTTTGCTTCGAGGCTACTGCATCAAGCATCCTAAGTTATGGGATGAACAGATACCCTATGTACAACATGCTTATAACTGAAATTTACATTCATCCACTCAGATTTCACCTTTTGAGACATGTTTTGGGTACCTACCAAAGGTTCCTTAGACTTGATGTATGGGAGAGATGTCGATGTGAATGAAGAATGAACAGAGGATAGAGCCTATAATTTCATCCAGAGGATTCAGCAGATACACTAGGCAGTCAGGGGATAGTTGGAGAAGATTCAAGCACAATATAAAGCTCGACATGACAAGCATAGGGTTGATCATCAGTTCCATATTGGAGACTGAGTATGGCTTCACATCAACAAGGAACAATTGAAGGGTGAAGGTAAGAAACATAAGCCCATCCGATATGGACCCTTCACTATTTTAGAGAAAAGAGGCACTAATTCTTTTCGTTTATATCTTCCACCTTATATGTAGATTTACTCTATTGTGAACGTAGAGAACTTGAAACTTTTTAAGCCTCCCATGATCATGGATCAGGATGAGGAAGTTGCAATATCTTCAATTGATGAGTTTGCACCTAAGTATTTGGATGAGTTACAGGAATATATCATCATGGACAAAAGAACAAGGACTTCACGCAGGGGTGATGTTGATTATCTTCGAGTAGGATTAAAGGGCACACATCCAAGTAAGGCAAAGTGGATTGAGAAGGACAAAATGAGGGGACTATTCCCTCACTTACTAGTTGATTGATGAAATATTTTGGTGGTCCAAAAAGCTCTAAGTGGGAAGGCATGATCCAAAAAGGATCCAGAGAAGGATAAGAGCAACTCAGAACACACAGAAGCAAATCAGGATTCTTAGAATGGCTTCAGCGGACAACAAAAGGGAAAAACTTCAAAGTTCCCAAAACTCAGTGAAAATGGCATGATCGTGAAGGGCGCGTCGCAAGATTTCTAACGACACAAACGACTCGTCAAATGGAGTTACGGATCAAAAGTTATAAGTAGTCAAAGTTTAGATCAAACTTGGTCAAAAGTCAAAATTCAAGGTGACACGTGGCACCACTGCAAGGGTGAAATGTGGCATGTCTGTATAGTTGTATTGGCATGGGATGATGTGGCAAGGTAGACATGTGGATGAATTGAGTGATGACAAGTGTCAGTTTTGTGGACAAAGTATATGGTGCCACGTGGCCCATTGATGGGTTGCCATGTGGCACCCCTCCAATGGTTGGCATGACCAAAATTTTATGACTCCATAGGAGTCGAACCCTTGACCTCTCGTTAGCACAAAGGCCCCACAACTGCGTGCTAGAAAACCCTCCATTATATAGTTCTTATTTCTAAAGTGGTGTGAATTATATTTAAGCTTTAGTAAAGGTTCATATGGGGGAGAAAAGGGCTTGGCCTTCGGCCCAACCCTTGGTTCTATGTTACACCATGTGACCATAGTATATTCCAACTGCCAAATATTCCAATCTGCCAACTGTATAATAGCCTGCGACTATATATAGCATATTCTACCGTTCTACTGGTCGCCCGCCAGATTTGGCAAGGCACGCCAAAATGGTTATAACTATGAGCTAAAAAGGGGAGTCTGTGGGATTTGATCTTGGGACCTCCGCCTAACCACGCTCTAAACTTAGCCTCCATAAGCAACATGCCAACAACCTCATCAATGCTAAAACCACCTGCAAATTGTATATGAAAGGGGGCTCGATCAATGTTTCAAGCTAGAGCACGAGAGGAAGACCAAGCGCATTCGTATGGTATGGACTTGGGCATGATTTTTGAGAATTGGCATGGATTTCAAGATATATCCAGTCATTTATTGCAATAGCAGTGGCACAGAAACCGAGGCAAGGGTTTCTTTTGGGCCAAAAAGTGTCTAACTTGGATCGAGGCATGGAGACAATCATTTTTAGATAAAACGATGCCACAAACGTAGTGGTGGTGTTAGTTTTCTGATCTAATCAAATCTTATGTAGCTTAACTCCAAAATGAGGTATACTTATGTATTTTTCCCAACTCTTTTGTGGAGTTAATAAAAAGACCTACTCATTTGAGAGCAGGACCCGGAGACGTAGTCCACCAGGGACGAACTCTGTTATCAAGTTCTTTGTGTTCATATTGTATGATTATGTCTCTTTCCTTTTGAGCTTTTCTTTCTTTATGGTGTACTTTAGTTTATGCTCATTTAACATAGTTCTTTAATAAGTCACCTGACAAACAAATCCTGGATCAGGGGGAGAAATCGGGAGAGAGGTAAAGAGGGAAACAAGGGGGGATAGTGGGGGAGAGGGGAAGAGTGTTGGAGGGGGACCTATCTACCCTTGGGCCACTACCTCTAATGAAACGCTAGCACCCTCTATGCCTAGGAAGTTTCCTCCACTTCGGCCCTAGATCCATATAATCCTAGGCCCCCACCTATACCTTACCCTTAGCCCCCTCCACACCCACTCCCTATGATAACTATGCATGTACCTCTTCCTAGGGCCCCGCAACCCCTACACCTTCATCCTAGTTCTATAACCATTTCCCTATGCCTCAAATAAATTTCAATCCTAAGCCCCCAAATCCTAGTTGTCCCCAAGCCTCTCCACACCTTTATTCCTAAATTTACATGTTCCATACAGCAATTTTTTTCCCATTGCATTAAGATCATTCATTCACTCTTGTGAGAAAAATAAATGATGTCATACATTGTGCCTACCTTGTATTCTTTCCCAAAAGGAGTGTGTGTGCATTCCTAGAATGTGTGCTCGCTAAAGCATGCACGCATTCCAGTAATGCACACATGATCCTATGGACGTTTTCCACTTGAGGAGAGCACAATAATCATCCTCTTTATCTCTCAAAAAAATAACATCATCCTGACATATGCATACAAAAACAACAACAAAAAACATGTTTTTTTTGTTTTTTAGTGTCATTGGAAAGAAAAATTGTGTGGTGTTGTGTAATTGGAAGGCAATTGTCATCTTGTGTAATTGGAGTGAAAATTATGTCTTGTTGTTTAATTTGAAGGAAACTTTTGAAAGAATTTTTTGGTCTTTTGGTATAATTATAAGGAATTTGTAGTCTTGTTGTATAATTAGAAGACAACTTTTGGAAGGCACTTTTCATCTTTTGGTGTAATTGGAAGATATTTCTTGTTTGTTTTATAATTGGAAGGAAACTTTTGAAAGGCACTTTTGGTCTTTTTATCTAATTGGAAGGCATTTCTTGTCTTGTTGTATAATTGGAAGACAACTTTTGGAAGGAACTTTTGGTATTTTTGTGCACTTGGAATGCATTTATTGACTTGTTGTATAATTGGAAGGAAAATTTTGAAAGGAACTTTTGGTATTTTGGTGCACTTTTGGTATCTTGTCTTGTTGTATAATTGGAAGGAAACTTTTGGAATGCACTTTTGGTCTTTTCATGTAATTGGAAGGCATTTCGTGTCTTTTTGTATAATTGGAAGGAAACTTTTGGAAGGCACTTTTCACTTTTGGTCTTTTTGTGTACTTGGAAGGCATTTCTTGTCTTGTTGTATAATTGGAAGACAACTTTTGGAAGGAACTCTTAGTATTTTGGTGTACTTGGAATGCATTTATTATCTTGTTTTATAAATGGAAGGCAACTTTTGGAAGGCACTTTTGGTATTTTTTTGTACTTCGAAGGAATTTATTGTCTTTTTGTATAATTGGAAAAAACCTTTTGGAAGACACTTTTGGTCTTTTGGTGTACTTGGAAGGAATTTATTGTCTTGTTGTATAATTGTAAGAAACCTTTTGAAAGGAATTTTTGGTATTTTGGTTTAATTGGAAGACATTTCTTGTCTTGTTGTATAATTGGAAGGAAAATTTTGGAAGACACTTTTGGTCTTTTGGTGTACTTGGAAGGCATTTTTCTCTTTTGTTGTAAGTGGAAGGCAATTTTTATATTTAAACATGGGGAACCTATGTAATCAAGGTAGAAGGTCTTCGAGAAAAGAAAAACCTATTGAAAATGTAATTGAAGAGAGAGAAAATCCAAGTTTAGGTATGACAAAACGCAGGCTTTCAGTAGAAGTTTATCCAAATTATAGCGCAATAGGTTCCATTGTTGTTTTTCCTACATGAACATAAGAAAATAATAGGATTTTAGTAGAGGCCAATCCATTTCAAACCTCTAGTGAATTTCCAATGATTACTAGATGACGATGCATTTGCTTGGATATGATTACACTATGGATGAAATTAGAAAGGAAATCGGTGCACAGCCTTTTGGTGAAGAAGTTCATGTGGTTAAACATATTGTTGGATAGTCATATGTTCTAGAAAATAGTCATGGGCATGTCCACTCTCCTCCCAGAATCGATACACAAGTTATTGAAGGGGAAATAACTACTACATTTGTAACTCCACAATAGAGAGATCAAGAGTGGAAAAATACAGTTCTATTTCCCCTACCTAGATTGAGTAGTGTGTGGCGAAGAACTCCTAAATAGATTAAGGTGGATGAAAGTGATATAGGATCAGTTGAAGGTAATTTACCTAACCTAACTATTCGTTATCATTCATATAAATTTATAAAAGAATATTTTGAACCAAAATTTGACACAACTATGTCAATTATTTTTTTCTTTGTTAAAATCTAGGAGTTTGATTGCTATTAGGATAACTTTAGGCATTTAAAAAGTTAAAAGTTTAGAAACAAGTCATCATATTTTTATAAACCTTATGGATTATTTTCAAAAAATTGGTAAGAAAAATCATTCTAAAGATCGTAATGCAGCCTGATGTGTCTTGTCACAATCGATTGTTAGCAAGATAATAAGAAAACATTGTTTACTCAAACAAACCTCTCCTATCATGAAATGAAGTATCATAACCCTTCAAAAATATTCTAATATATGAGATATCATAAACACAAGTGGACAAATAGATTTTTCGGCCTTCACTTTTGTTAGAAAAGCGGGATCATGGAGTAATAAAATAAAACAAATGTGGAAATAAACACAGAAGATACACAAAAAAATAGAAACACAGATATACGTGGTTCACCCAGTGTGGGATACATACACCAGAGAAATTTCCAGGTCCTTCCTTTTTATTATCCAGCAAATGAAGGGACACAACCTACAACACACCCGTTGTAACTTCCTCTTATTTCTCTCACACTCTCCTCTCTCATAATAAAATATTTTCAATGATACATAGCCGTAATACATTTCCCTCATAAAACAGGGTTTCCTTCTAGGGAAAAACACCCTAACATAACTTCTACTATGAAATTACAATATACATTTACAAGGAAAATTTTCCTTCGTGGGATTCGCCCTTGAACCCTCTCTTTCCCTTGAACCCCCTCTTTCCCCGGGACCTCGAAGGGAGAAAATCCCCCCCTTGCAACTCCCCTGCATTTCTTGGGGTATAAATACAGATGAAAACAAAAACCTCTGAACCAGGAAGATAATCAGGCTCCACAACCAATAATCTCCCACTTGGACATTGATCTCAACAACTCCACCGTTGTTGTATCTACTGGAATATGATCCTTCTTGGACCTAGAAAATTTCTCATCTTCACCTTCATGCTTGAATACCAACTAAAATTGAGCAAGAACTCAGTTTTTCCCTGGTTACTCACTTTGTTAACATGTCTGCAGGATTCTGGCTAATGTGTATATTTTCCAACTTCAAAGGTACATATTCCAAGATGGGTCGTATGAAATGGTACCTGAGTTGTATATGGTTAGTCTTCAAATGGAAGGTTGAGTTATTTGCAAGATGATTGGCACTCTCGCTGTCACAGTACAACCTGCTATTCTCTTGCTTCTTTCCCAATTCCTCCATAAACCTCTGTAACCAAATCATCTCTTTACTAGCCTCTGTAGCAGCAACATACTCTATCTTTGTTGTTGAAAGTGAAACAACCTTTTTCAGTTTTTAAATCCAACTTACTGTTATTCCACCCATAGTAAAAACATATCCTGTAGTGCTCCTCCTACTATCTTTATCACCTTCCATATCTTAATCAACATGTCCCTGTAGAACAGTGTCTGAACCTCTAAAACATAACGTATGAGTAACAATACCTTTCAAATACCTAAGAATCCACTTTACTGCCTCCCAATGTTATTTACCTAGATTGTTCATATACCTACACATAACTCCTACTGCATGTGCAATATCTGGTCTTGTGCAAACCATCTCATGCATCAAACTGCCAATTGCTGATGAATAAGGGACCATGTACATGTATTTTATCTCCTCTTGTGTCTTGGGACACATTTCCTTGGTTAATTTGAAATGGCTGGAAAAAGGTGTACTAATTGGTTTTTCATTTTGCAATCTAAACTGGGTTATCGCACAGTTTGTAGCTAGGTCGAGAAGCTAGAAGATGGAGGCCAAACTGGCGTAACTGGAACCTACCCCACCCAATGTCACCACAATGAGGAGGTTCTTTCTCTTTAGGGAGGTTAGCCCAGGGGAGACGTCCCCGGTGTTGGAAATACTAAAACAACTAAGAGGGGGGGTCAATCAGTTGTATATAAGCTTAAACGATTTTAAGTCTGTTAAAACATTATTAATATTTCTTCATGTGGTCATCAACAATA
>SNQJ01S0066906.1:0-36128 GCA_010110895.2 Picea sitchensis | reverse complement strand
TCTGTAATCTTTTTCTTTGCATTAATAAACTACTCCAAGTGGTCGCGTTGGCTGGGGCCGTGGATGTTTCCCCGTAGGGGTTTTACCACGTGAAAACATCGGTGTGTTGATATTTGATCAGGTTATGTGAGTGGTTACTGAAGGTGTTCGTCCTCTGTTGGAATACCTGTGTGCAATTCCATAAGGACCTTCTGTTTGAGTTAAGAATTATTACATAAATATAGGTGATCATGATTACATAGAAAATCATTATTCCATACAAATTTATCTAATGCATTGGGGTACTCTTGTAGTTGTTGAATGGTTTTGCATACCTCTTGATCTTACTTCCATTCCATTCTTTATTCTTCCACCCAATCAGATTGCAAAATAAAAATAGCACATAGTGAACCCTTTGTTTCTTCTTCTTTCCTTGAAAGTGCATCTTCCACAATATTATGTTTTCCTTTCTTATATATAATTTCAAATTCATAACCTAGAATATTTGTAACCCATTTTTGTTGCTCTTTTGAAGATAATCATTTCTCCAAGAAGTAATTCAAACTATCATGATATGTTATTACTTTGAAGTGTCTTCCTATTAGGTAAGGGCGTCATTTCTTAATTGCACATAGTATGGCCAACATTTTTTTTCATAAATGGGTTTGAGTAATTTTTTTTCTTTAATTTGTCTTGTTTAAAAGGCAAGGAACCTTCCTTATTGCATTAAAATTGCATCAATGACATGGTTTGAGGCATCACACTCCAAAATAAAATAAAAAATGTGAAGTCAAGTGTGGCTAGGATAGGATTTGTACACATAGAATCCTTAATTTTTTCAAAATATTTGGTTTCTTATTGAATCCAATAAAATGTTTCCTTATTTAGTAATGGTGTTAGAGGTGCAACTATTTGACCATAGTTCTTGACAAGCTTGCAGTAATAGCATGTCAATCCTAAGATTCCTCTAAGTTTCTTCAAGGTTTTTGGAATTGGTCATTCCCTCATAGATTTAATTTTGTTAAGGTCCACTTTTACACCTTCATGACATAGAGTATGACCCAAATATTCCACTTCTTGAAACCCATAGGAACACTTGGAAGGATTTTCATAAAATTGTTTCTCTTCCAAAATTTGTAATACTCTGTCAACATGTTGTACATGCTCTTCCCATGATTTTTTATAGATTATTTTGTCATCAAAAAATACTAACTCAAAGTTTATAAGCAAAGGTTTGAAAATAGAATTCATCAAGCTTTGAAATGTTGAAGGTGCATTAGTAAGTCCAAATGGCATAACCAAAAAATCACAATGACATTTGTGTGTTCTAAAGGTTGTTTTAGGAATTTCTTCCTACCTCATTATGATTTTATGATATATCGAACAAATATACAACTTAGTAAAGAATTTGTATCCATGCAATTCATCTATTAATTCATCAATGACAAGAATAGAAAACTTATCTTTGATAATCATTTTGTTGATTTTTATATAATATGAGCACATACTCTATGAACCATTGTTCTTCATAACCATCACTATTGGTGAAGAGAAAGAACTTTGTCTAGGATAAATGATGAAAAATTCTAACGTTTCTTGGATCATATGCTCAATATCACTCTTTTGTGCATATGGATACATGTAAGGTCTAATGTTAGGTGGTACACTTCGAGGTTGCAAATGAATAGCATGATCGTGATCTTGATCAGGTGGAAGACCCTTAGGCATATATCCAAATACCTTGGAATGGTTGTTGATAACCATTTGGAGATCCATTGGAGTATAGGATATAGATGTTTGAATATCTAGTGAGGAAAATTGTGCAATTACACCACGGTGTCCCTTTTTGAGTAATTTTGTCATGCTATTAGAACTTATCACCTTATAGGGTTTCCCTTTGATACCTCTAATCTCAATTTTATTCCCTTCTAAGGAAAATCTCATGAAAAGATATTGAAAATTAAGGGCCACTATTCCCAATGATTGTCACCATTGGACCTCTAATACAACATCATCACCACCCATTTGGATGGAAATCATAGGACTATCCAAAAATACTCCCCCATATTGAGCTTAATACTATGGAACTTCCCATAACAATTTATGGTACCTCCATCTATAATCATTACTTGAAACTCTAGTGGTAGAAATACAAATCAATTGAAATATTTTGCCAATTTATAATTGATGAAGTTATGGGTACTACCAGAATCAATCAACATTATTACCTTTTTATTTTTTATGTATCCTTTTATCTTGAAGGTTTGTGGAGTACTGATTTTGTCTAATGCATGACAATATATCGTTGGAGTAGTCTCTCCTAGATCTAGATCTTGTGATGCTTCCAATTTTGGAACTTCTTCCACTTCACGTTCTATGTAGAATAATTTATTCTCACCAAATTTATGCCCCTTATTGTACATTCTATCACAATTAAAACGTAGTTGGTTTTCTTTAATTTTATCCATTTTTTGAGGTTTCAACCTTATCAGTTGAGGTATGATTGTATTATGAACCCTGAAACGATGTGTGTTTCTTGCGTATGCTCCAATGGTAGACTTGTGTGTGGCCTTATTCTTGGCTTGAATATGATGTGCAAATTGCATAGCTTCCATAATATTTGAAGGATGTTTTAGGAAAGTCTCATGTTTAATTTCTTCGTTAAATCCACCCATGTTAGCTTCCAACAAATGTTCATCACTTATGTCATTCACCCTTGTGGACATTACATGAAATTATGATTTATAATATTCAATATCACCTAAGTTCTTTATTCTTGTCAATTGACTGAAGTAGTCATGTTCCCAAAAATTGTCATATTATGCTTCTAAGTATCTTGTAAATAAAACCCAAGTATAATGATAAGAAGGGGGATTCCTTTTAACTACCCATTGAGACAATTGATATGGTTTTATCTCAAAGTTCAAATTCGTTATGTGAATCATTTGCTTATCATCCATAATATTATGTAGTTCAAAATATTTACCTATTTGGTTCACATGGGTAAAGACCTATGTTCCATCAAACTTCATTAATTCAACCTTGGGAAGGTTCACTCCTTTTGGAGACCATCCATAAGTAACTCCATTATTGGAGTTAAATACCCCTGGAAAATTCTTATTATTGAAAATTTGTTCAACCTGAATACTACATTTATCTTCATGGGTCTCTTCAAATACCTTATCAATTTCAAAGATCCTTCCATTCAAGGTTTCTATAATATTTTGTTCCATTTGTTCCAACTTTCCCTCCATATTTTGTTCCAACTATTCCATATTTTTCATCCACCTTTCTTTTATTTATGTTTTAGTATTCATCAAGTCAACCTTTTCTATTGACCTATCATTCAATTCATTGATTTGATTGTTCAAATTGGATAGTTGGTTTTATATATCCTTAGTTTCTTCATGAATCACGGAGGATATTTCTAGATGTTTAATTGATGATTTTTTTTTTTATCTTTCATTAAATCCATGGAAAAAAGTTTCTAAAAAAAATGAGCTTTCTAACCCATGAAAAAACTCTTAAATCACCATAAAATAACTTGCGCAAAACCCTAAATTCCATACGAAATATATCATAAAATATAATGATTCAAAATCTAAAACAAGTTACATGCGTACTTTGTTATGTCAACTCAGTATTCTATGAATTTCAAAGTTTGAAACTTCACTAAAAAAAAATTACAGTGAAAATACCAAGATAATCGATTTCAATATTAGTCACAAACTTTGTCTTCCATGGAATATATCACTGAAAGTATAGTGAAAAAGAAACTAAAATGTTGACCACCTGTACTATGACATGTCTCCTTAGTCTCCACAAAATTTAACTATCTGAAACCTTTCATAAAAAAAGTTATAGAGAAAATCCCAAGATGACTTGTTTAAAATTGAATTCGGGATAAGTAAAAAAACATGTTTTCCATAGGATATATATCTGAAGTATAATTACCCATAACCTAAAAAAATTATTGTACTTTTATATGTTTCCTAAGTAAACTCCAAAATTCATTGTCTAAAACATCCCAGAAAAAAAATATATGGAAAAAATTCCAAGATGACTCGCTTGAAGCAGCAAAACCCTAAGTTCGATGCTTTGATACCAAATCTTATGAACCAACACCTTGAGAATGATAAAAATTCAAGGAATAACAATCCACTTTGAGGGGGAATCCTCCATTTACAATATATTCAATGTATAAGATGAGATAAGATTATCCTAAGGCTAGGTCTCCTTGGTATATGTATAGGAGACAAAGGGTAAAATTATAATGAAAGGTTACAATGAAGGGTTCTAGCCTACATACAAATATAACACTAGAAATGTAATAATTCAATATATATATAGGGCTTAATAAGGGGTTTTATACTTAACATGTGGCTTTGTCTAGGGATTAATACAAGCCCTGGTATGTCTGAATAAGCACAATCAATAACACATGTTGTTGTTTCTACCACCTTGAGTATGGTTATTATTATGACACATATATCTATATTTTTCATGTATTGCATAACACCCTTTTGCAGGAACTATTAGTTATATTGGAATCGACGTCATGTAGATATTTTATTCATCGAATATTGTGTACAAGGCCAAAGGGTACATTATATCAAAAATATTTCTTAGATGAGACATGCCCTAGGTGTGGTGGAATGGCATTACTAAGCAAGTGCACATAATGTCCCTTTCCTAATGAGTCCTCTAGGAATTGACGAAATAACCTAAGTAATTCATATAGGCTATAGTCAGGGAGCAAAGAGGGAATCAATTCTTTACTTAATGTCATTGGAATGTGAATTAATTAAATTTAAAGGTGACATTGAGTAAATTAGCAAAACATGCCTACGTGACTATTGAGAATATGAAAAGTCACTTAAACTTATTAAAAAGTAAAAGGGTCACAAAAGAGTCAATTGAAGAATAAAAAAGGAAAATGAGGGCACCCTCTCTCATTCTTGACTTGACATTTTATAAAATTGCTTTGAGAGAGCTCTTTGTGGCTTTGGAACTCTTGGGACAAAAACCCTAGGAGAAATTTCTGAGATTGGTTTTGGTGGTGAAACTATCCACCCTAGTTGGTCCATTGGGAAGAGATCATATGGATTTCTTCATTGTGCTTCAGTGTGGCTAAGTTTTTTGTTATTTGGTAGTTGGTTTGGTGTGTAGGGGTAGATTACTTGTTTGTGGTAGTTGTGTTTCAGTATTTGGCCGAGTTTGTCTTATGGAGGGTGAATCAGACTTGAAGAGGACAAAATCCTTAAGTGTTGGGTCATATCCTCTTAGTTTGTGGTCAATTTAATAGTATAGGGTGAGTTTGTCTAAGTGATGGAACTATTGTTTTTGAGTGGGGACGAGTTATTCCTGTGGGATGCGTTCTTGTTCTCTAAGGCAAGTTATTTCTAGTTGGGGATGAGTTTAGACAGTAGGAGGATTAGTTTTACTAAGGGGTCATGTTTTCTCTGAACTTGAAAACTTTTTCTTGTTAAGGGTCGACTCCATTAACTATTCGATCAAAATATCCCTTGTTGGTTGAGTTTGCATAGTGTGGGAAGGTCATTCTAACTGCTAACATCTACTATGGGTCGATTTTATCGGAGGTCCAACTTCATTGCCCTTTTCCTACAATGGGGAAAGTTCATTCATGAGCTGAATTACTTGTGGATAAATATTTGTATTGGTGGGTGTGTTAGTTGTTGTGTGGGGGACGATTTACAGCTTTTGGGGGGCAAAGAATAAGGGAGTTGTAATCTTAAACATACTCCTCATTCCCTAAAGTTGTTGCATATAATTTTTGGACCAAGCCACTCCATATATAGGCTTGTTATATTCCATGGAGGTCGCTACTCCAAATTTCAACTTCAAAATATATACATATTAGCTCTGCTAAGAAAACACACCGAATATATCAGGTTCTTGAAATTTTTGTTATTTTTTAGGTGTGTTGGAGCTAGGATGTATTTGTTGTTATGGGAATTAATACAATGAATGTTTATAGATTCCATTTCAATGTGTTATTACAAACTTGTAGCATAGAAGTTGTGTGTAATAAGTTGGTATTTAAAATTGTTTGAAAAATTAACTATGTCATAGACCAAGCAAAATTTTACCAAAAAACAATCAATGATAATATTACAGTGGTATCAGAGCCTTAGTCTTGAAAGCCTAAGAAAATTTAAAATTTCATGAATCAAGAAGAGGGAGAAGGGTACATCACCTATAGAAGTAGGAGGCAACGAGGGGCAAAAAATATTTTTAATCAAGAAGAGATAGTAGAAGAAAACCAACTTGAGGAAGAACAAGAAGAAGTAGTTATGGGGGATTAGAATGAAGATGGGGCCTTGCAAATTTTAGAGGGCATACAGAATTGGAAGAGACAATTGCCATAGCTATTTTCACAATTGATTACTACCAACTAGGAAAACCAGAACCATGGGGGTAATAATAGAAATGGAGGAACTAATGGACACCATGGGGGAATCAATGGTGTAGGGGGTCCCAACGGGAATAATGGAAACCATGAAAAGGGAAGAAACAACCATGTTGTTTCATAATTTGGTACTAGAACTATAGGCATAATCATTCCCAGAATTCTCTTACCTCAGTTCCCTGGGAATCAGCAAGTAGGGAATCAAGGAAAACAAGGTCAGGGTGAGACATTTGATGATTATTGGAGGGAGTACCAGGTTATGGGTAAGTATTTCTAAGAATCCATGTCACTACAAAACTATTGCAATATCAAGTACATGAACAAGCCAAGGTAAGATAATAGGGGTCAACAGAACGGTGATCTTAGAAGCAAGTTCGAGAATCTCACGAATCCCTCTTTTGATGGTTTGAGAAAATCCACACCTCGAGCATGGGTTCAAAAGTTGGATAGATACTTCTATCTTAATACCATGATAGAGGACTAGGCGATTAAATTTGCTACCCTACATTTGAATGGAGAGGCCCATGAGTGGTGTTATTATGGATTGGTCACTATGGGACATGACAACATCACCTCTTACCTGGACTTGACATAGAAGTTGATGGATAGGTTTGACATGAAGGATCTAGGTATACACTTCAAGGAGCTAGCACAACTCGAACAAGTTTGGAAACTAGATGCATACATCACCAAATTTTATAACCTTTTCGCCACAGTGACAGACATACATGAGTAGATTTTGGTGATGTTTTTTATAGAAGGTTTATCTAAGACACTACGTGGTTGGGTGAAAGCCTTCAAATCAAAGACACTGTAGGATGCCATCATTCGGACACGGGACATGGAGGATGTGGTCCCCAAGAAAAAAAAATTCTCCAAACCATTCATTCCTCAAAAGAACAAATATAAGAATCCCTTTAGAAACAAGGAATGGTAAAGGAGAATATGGATGAGACAACTCGTAATGAGTTGAGTAGAAAGAATCTTTTCTTCAACTGAAAGATCCTTGGGAGCTTGGGCACAAGTGTATGGGTAAGGGAAAGGCACATTATATATAGGTCCTTTAAAAGAGTGAGGATGAGGAGGAATCAGAGCAGGCATAGGATTTTGAGCAGGACAAATCAACTCATGAGAAAGCCCCGGAGGAATCCAAGACTGGATTTATCGCCACTCTATTGAGTGTCCCTAGATATCACACCTTCAAGATCATGGGTGTTGTACATGGTCAACGAGTCACCATATTGATTGATGGTGGGGATACCCACAATTTTTTTGACTCATCCTTGTTGCATATGAGAAGGATTCATACGATGTACTTCAATATATTTGATGTGGCAGTGGTTGGAAGGTGTCACTCTTTGCACAAAAAAGATCTCACAACCATGTTTGACATTGGGAAACTACATGGTGACGGATGAATTCTATGTAGTTGAGTTGCAAGATACCAATGTCATATTGGGGGTTCAATGTCTTGTTTCCATAGGGAGGCATACATTCGACTACAAGGCCATGGAGTTGGAGTTTAAGGTAGCGAATGGTAGGAAATTGGTCTTGAGAGGCATGTCGAATGATGCTCCCAGGATCATCTCAGCTAAAAGGATGGAGGTAATATTCAGACATGGTGATGTCACTTATGAAGTAGAGTTCTTGGTCACTACTAAGAATCCTTCTGGTAGTAGCCATTCGCATCATGTGGACATCCATACACTGTTGAGTAAACATGACTGGGTATTTGGGAATATACCTCTAGGGAGACCACCCAAAAGGGGATTCGAGCAATCTATTGAGTTGGAGGAGGGAACCAAAACAGTGATCACCACTCCCTACCAACATCCTAAAAAATTCAAGGATGAGATTGAAAAGTCTATTAAGGAGTTGTTGGAGATGGAGCATATTAGACTGAGTTCAAGTCCATTCACTTCTTCTATAGTGTTGGTGAATAATAAGGATGGCATGATGTGTATGTGCATCTATTACAGGGCTTTGAATGAGAAGACGATAAAACTCAGGTACCCGATCCCTAGGATAGATGATCTACTATATGAGTTGCATGGGGTAGTATACTTTCAAATATTGATCTTTGATCAGGGTACCACCAAATCAGAGTTCGAGAGAAGGATATTCCAAAAACTGCTTTCAGATGCCATTATGAGATTTACGAGTTTTTGGTCATGTCATTTGGTCTGACCAATGCACCAGATACTTTCCAACCCTGTATGAATCTGCAAGATACCAGATATATAAAATATGCAGAACATAAATGAAATGCTATAAATGACAGAATAACAGTAAAATATCCAGCATAATATTCACAATACACAGAAATGATATATGAAATAGCAACAGAAACAACACTTTGATTCAGATAGCAATGTTCACAGGCCTCTTCAAGGGGGCAACCTCCAGTCGAGCAGCGCTCTGTTACAATAATCTCCAAGCTAGGGTTTTCATACCCTCGACCCTTATTTATACTTAGGGTTCTCTTACCTTCGACTCCTATTTATACTCAATGTGTCTATTAAGAGAAGAATCTAGAGGAAGATCCTTCTGTGAGCCGAAGTTTCTATGGTATTCTTACATCCGCCTTATTCATTTCGTATTGAAAGGTCTTATTAATATTGACCCTTATTACATACGAATACATTGACATACCTATGTGCGGGTTAGGAAATTAACATGTTCCGCCTCTCTCTTAAAAACTCTTCCCTTGTCCTCAAGGCTTGAGATGTGGAATCACGCAGTAATTGCAGTCGCCTCCCAAGTGGCATCCTACTGAGTCATATCTTCCACCTAACTAGCACTTCCTTGATGGTTCTCTCTGACACAAAGCATTCCGAAGGAAATTCAAAACTCTACTGTATTGTAGCCAAATGGATCCTTCTTCGCCTAATTGGAAGGTTGGTTTGAATTTGCACCTCGGGTTCCAATCACCTCTTCAAGCATGAAACATGAAAACAAGATGTAGCTACTCGCAATCGATCAAGTGTGAGCTAACCGATATAACGGTCCCAATAATAATTTGAGAACCAGTGTAAGGGCCATAAAATTAGGTACATCAATAATCGCTTCTCTTTGAGGGGAAGTTTGCTTATATGGTTGCGCCCTAAACACCGATCCTCTCAAGAAATTGATCGCTCGAGTTTAACACCTTGATCCTCGCTTTTGTTGCTTCGCATTCTATTCCGGGCCATGACCAAGTTCCCTTTAAGGGCAACGGCGGGATATCCTCGTGACCGTATGTTTGGTCAACTCACCGGACCTTCGAGGTAACCCGGTAGTTGTGAGAACCGATGGTGGATTCTATCCATACACCGCTTCAAAAGGAGCCATGCGAGTATCAGATGTGGTATGTAGTGTTGTACCACCATTCGGCGAGGGGTAAATCCAATGTTTAATTGTGTTGTTTTTCGGTAAGTAAACACCTCACATAAGTTTCCAAACACTTGTTGGCAAATTCAGCTTGGCCATCTCTTCTGGGATGATAAGCTGAGATGAGATGCAATTTGGTACCTTGTAGCTTAAACAATTCTTGCCAAAATTGCTTAGAAAAGTTGGGTCTCATCAGAAACAATAGAGTTGGGTACGCTACAGCTTCGAAGACTCGATCCATGGAAAAATTTGCACCACTGCGGATGCAAGAATGTGTGGTGAAGAGCATGCAAAAATGAGCATACTTGAGGGCTACATCCACCACCACCATTATGACTCGATTATTCTCGATTTGTGTAAGTCTGTAATAAAGTCCATAGATATCCTTCCAAATAACAAGGGGAATCCTGTTGTTGGAGGGTGCCTCGAGATTTGACTCAAGCCCTTTGTTGCATTGGATGGCATCTCACATTCAACCACAAACTTATGGATGTCCCGCTTCATACCCTCCCTAAAAGAACGCTTGACTCATTATAAGGTTTTGGTGAACTCCGACCGCCCCACAATGGTGGAATGTTTCAAAAGTACTCATGGATTTATTGATTGTTTAATAAATACAAGCGGCTTGTATCAAGCTCATCTCGATGAGTACCCTGGGAGCCCCAGCCCTATTCTCAGCTTCGGACGATGAACTTCTTGGGGGTCTTGAAGCTTTATCTCTGCACACATCTTGCGCCCAATCTAGTAAAATGAAGTTGGGGAAAGAGAAAAGGATCCTTCATCTTCATACTTCCGTGACAAGCAGAATCACCACGACATTGTCTCTTTCTTTTGTAAATGATCTCATAATCATATCCAAAGAGCTTAGTGACCCATTTTGTTGCTCCTGGGAGGAAATGTGTTGTTTCAAAGCCTCAAGTACTTTCTGAGGCTTTGATGGTCGGTCTTACTCAATCAAGCCCCAAGAGATAAGGACGCTATAATTCAACTGCATGTAGAACCGCCAACATTTCCTTTTCATAAATTGGTTCGCCTTATCTCTTCGTGATATTGTTTCATAGTGAAGGCTAAAGGTTGAATCTGCATAAGGACAGCCACCTTCCTACATGTCGTATTCCAACACAAATATCTTTGTGAAGTCGGAAGGGCCAGAACCAGAGGGTGCACATGGCCATCTTCATAGTTTGAAAAGCTTGAGCAACACTGGGTCCAAGTGAAAGAGTTCTTTCGAGGAGAGCAGTGAGAGGTACTACAATATTTCCATAGTTCTTAACGAACTTACATAATACCTCGTGAGGCTCCAAAAATCCACGCAAGCTTTTGAGAGTCTCTGGCGCTACCTTGCATAGCTTCAATCTTTTTGGGTCCACCCCATTTCATCCTTTCCCACCTGGATGACCTGCTATTCTCCCACTTGGATGCACCAAAACATTTGACCGTTTCAGAAAAGTCGGTGGCCTAGAGAGTATAATGGGAACCTGATCCACATGAGTAAGATGATCATTCATTTTTTCTATATATGAAGATGTCATCAAAGAAAACTAAGACAAATGCATGAGAAAAGGGCTGAAGACATGGTCTATGGAGGCTCGGGAAGGTGGAGGGGGCTACACAAACCAAAGGGCACACTAAAACCTCAGAGGTTCTCATGAGTTTGGAAGGCCATCTTGGGAATGTCGACTCTTTCATAATGACCGGTGATGTTCTGTTTGGGGACTGCAGTTTGGTGAAGAATTGGGTGCCACCCAATTCATCCGTGAGGGTCATCAATGACGTGGAATGGGAAATTTGTCTTGATGGTTAGTTTGTTGAGAGCACTGGTCAGACACATTCTCCAAGAACCTTCTTTTCTTCGCACTAAGGATAACCTGGAGAGGATTAAGGCTCACACTAGACAGATGACCCTAGCAGTGCCCCTGACCATTTTTCAATTCTGCATTTTTGTGCAAAGGGGTGATGATATGGACGTATATTTGGGGAAGTTATTTCCCGACAAGGGGAATGGGAGCATCATGGACACCCAGAAGGGGAGGGAGTCCCTTGGGAGTGGAAAAGATGGTTTGATGTCTAGAAAGGAGGGTTTGGAGGTCTTGGGACACTGTGATCTCTGCGGCTTTAAGGATGGAGTTGAGCCATGACACCCGAATGACCTTTTGAGAAATTTTTCCATGCGAGAACTGATGATTTCAGAGAACCCACAAGAATGCTCAAATTTAAGGTTTGTATTCTTGGTCAAAATTGCATGGTTAAGTTCTTCTGAAAATCCATGAGAATGGGACCCATATTCCTTATCCATTCAACACCTTAACACAATGTCGCGAACCTCCCATGTCAATAGGAACATATGGGATTTGAGGTTGTAGTCACCTATTTGAGACACACATTTTCACAAATCCGCCATACTTCATAGAACCACCATTCGTAATCATGATTTGGAAATTATTGATGATGGATGTAGCACTGGTTTCTTTTACATGTATGCATGAATAAAATTGTGTAGCCGCCACTATCAACCAAGATGATGACCTTCTAAGTGTTTGGATGTAAACCTGATTGATTGAGGGTTTGGGGCAAAGAAGCCTGAGAGCATTGAGGGGAGATGGATTGGTTCCATTCTGGAGTGGGTCAGAGGGAGGGTTTATTTCAGAATTTTCTCTCATGACTCTGCAATGTGGGGAGTGGGGTCATCATGTCTCTCGAATATCTCGAGATGGCTATGCAATACATTTTGTTCCCCAGACAGGGCTCGAAAATATTTGTCATCACAATTATAATAGAGGCTCTTGAGCTGTTTTCTTCCATTTCACCCCTGGTCATTTTTTGGATTTTAATGGGGTGGAGGTGAGCAGGGCTTCATCGGTTTAGGGCGGATAAAGGAAGGCTTACGGTTTTGGAGAGGAAACAATTTGTTGTGATTCTTAGGATTTTGGTAGGCCTCCACCCAAGTCGTAGGGTCGAGCCATGATGATTGGCCCCAATTCCTCCTTGAGGCCACATAAAACACTCTCGAAGAAAGCATCAGCCATGCCCTGCTCAAAACCCGCATCAAAATGCGCCATATGAAGTCTTCAACTGTTCCTCATTGTTTTAATTTTGTCAAACAACCCAAATGGTTGTGCCGTTGTCATGTCTGGCAAAGTTCAAGAACAAATTGGGTCCAGTTAACAGGTCCTTTTGACGGGAAGTTTCCATTGCCACCATTGCCAACGCTCTTGATCTAGATGGAGAACACCATACCCTGAGTTTGACAAGTCATCTATAATGTTGTAGAGAGAGCAGTCAATGTTCCATTTGTGTGACCCAACCAAGGGTCCTGGAAAGCTATCAAATTTGGTTACATCCAATCACATGCATGTCCCTTTGAAAGTGATGTGGTTGGAAAGGAATAAAGAAGTTTGCACCTCAAATTTCCTTTTTATGTTCATCATCTAAAGAGTCATCAAGAGGGATTTTGAGTTTGCTGCAAAGTGATACAACGACAGACTCAAGTTCGTTTTTGACTTCCTCCATTGCTGACCAGACGGCCACATTGACGGGATGCATTTCCATGGGAGGCATTTATGGAGGTACTCAATGGGAGGTACAATAGCAAAAGGAGTTGTTGTAACTTCTTTTGTTGGTCTTAAGGAAACCGGGATTCAAGGTAGTTGAAGCAGAATCTAGTTCCCTCACACGTATACGACATGGGTGAACCTGGAAAGGAGCAGTAGGGTTAGGAAATTCCTAAAATGATATGGATGAATGTGACAAGGGGGAAGAGATGAGCTAATGGAATAGGTCTCAAATAATGGTGAAAAAATGGGAGCCAAGGAGGCTCTAAATTTTGCCAAAAAATTGAAATAATGAATGGTGTGGGGAAGAGGATTAGAGTCTAATGGAATAGGTCTCAAATAATGCGAAAATTTTTCCAATTTTTTTTTACAAATTTAGGGTTATACTTTGGTCCTAAGAATGTTGCAGTGCTATTGAATCCCAAATTTAAACTTCTGTGAGAATATTTTAACAAGCAACGCCAACACTGCATGCCAATAGATCCTGCTCTATTTAATTTGTTTTATGTTGTTGCTTATATTCCCCAAGGGTTAGGTGTTCAAAGGTTCTACAGACAAGGCCGTCTTGTGCTATAGCCTCTGGACATAATGTATGGTGGGGTCCAACAAGATTACTCGACCCAATATCTCGTGGCACTAACTAAGGAGGATATAACACATACCCTTAGTCATATTATTTGATTCCTTTCCACGTGAGAGTGATCTCCCTGAGTGATATTATTGATGTACTATAACAACATGAGGAATAATCAATTGATCTAGGGTTGGTCTCATAGGGGTCTTCTTATATACATGAAGTTATGTGGAAGTGAGATTCATGTATACTCGAAGGCGTACCAACAGGGATTACAAGGGAGGCCAACAAATGTGAGCTTAAGAACCAATTCTATTTCATGCATGTATGAATCCACAGCCGTGGGTTTATGCACATAACAAAAAAATCGTTGTGGCTTAAAGACGCCAGAACACGCCTCTACCCTGAAAAAAATACCCACAATTTCTACCAAGGAAAATACTGACACTACTTGTAAGATACCGGGGATATATAAAATATGCATCAGAAATGAAATGCTAGAAATGATAATAACAAGAAAATATCTAAAGATAATCTCTACAATACATAGAAATGATATATGAAATAGCAATGTTCACAGGCCTAATCGAGGGGGGGCAATCCCTCCACGAAAACGCCTCCACATAATAATCTCCAAGCTAGGGTTTCATAAATTTCCACCTTATTTATCCTAAATGTGTCTATTAAGAGAAGCATCTAGAGGAAGATCCTTCCTAGAAGCATCTCTATTAGGTCTTCTTGACACCTTATTCTATTTTATTGAAAGGTTCTATTATTATTGACCTTTATTACATCCTAATACATTGATCCACCTATGTGCTGCTAGGGACCTTATCGTAATCACATCTTCAAAAATCAGATGAGAAATTTTCTATTGATGTTCTTTGATGATCTCCTTATATATATCTAGACATGGGAGGAACACTTGGAACATTTGGAGGAGATCCTAAGCTTTATGGAGGAACAGCCTATCAGATACAAAGAGACGGCGTGAATTTGAGGACATAAATCTTATACCTGAGACATTACGTGTGGTCACCTGGAGGCATGTGGAAAACATATGATATAAATTATATTGGCCACCACCCAAAGTATTTCTACACTTTCTACCTGCTCGATTTGGTACCTACTACATGAGGTTTGTTGGTTACTTTCATACTATTGCACCCAATCACAGATATATATGAAAAACAAAGGCATCTATGTGGAACCAAGAGGCTCAAGAATTTTGATCGAATGAAGCATTGATACCCTACCCATTTTATCACTGGCTGACTTCACTCAACCCTTGTGGGATTGATGCATCATCTGATGCATCGGGTGAGGGGATAGGAGCATTTCTCATGAAGTAGAGGCATATGATAACATACGATAGAATAAATCTCACATAGTCAGAAAGAATCTATTCCATCTATGAAAAGGAGATGCTCTCCACCATGCACCCATTGGAGAAGTTTAGACAATACTTGGTAAGTGGAAAAGTTTTGGTTAAAACAAAGAATAATAGCTTGAGGCATTTTCTAGGGAAGAAAAATTTGAATGAAAGGCAGCAAAAATGGGTAATCAAACTGTAGGCCTATTATTCCAAAATTGAGTATGTAAAAGGGAAGAAGAATACAGTTGCATATGCTCTCTCCAAAAAACCAACAATGCTTTCACTTGTAGAGGTTTTGGTAGATTGGAAATATCATCTCTTGGTGGAATATTCCAAGAAAAAATGTTCTTGTGAGATGATGGACCATAGTGCATAGGATGACAGGTATAAAGTGGTGAATGACATCATCTACTACAAATACTAAATACATCTAGTCCTGGAATCTACACTAAAGGAGAAAATTATGGAGGCTATGGAAAATACAACATTGGCAGGACATTTAGGGTTCTTCAAAAACTACAAGCAGGTTAGGGAGAGATTCACTTGGAAGGGCCTCAAATATGATGTTTTGAAGCACACAAGAGAGCCTGTGAATTCTCATTAGAACAAGTCAGAGAATACCCATCCAACGGGACTACTACATCAATTTCCCATACCAAAGTAGAAATGGGAAAGCATGTCCATGGACTTTATCACAGGGCTACCAAAGGCCCAAGGCAGAGATTGTATATATGTAGTGGTTGATCATTTGACCAAATTTGCACACTTATTTTCCATATCCTTTGAACACAAGGTAGCACAGGTGGAATATTTTTTCTTCAAATATATATTCAGACTCTATGGGTTACCGAGGTTTATTGTCAGCAATAGGGAAAACATGTTTTATAGTACATTTTGGCAGGAACTGTTCAGGTTGGATGGAACATAGTTGACTCCCAACACTAGTTACCACCCTTCTATGGATGTCCAAACTAATATTGTGAACAAATGGATTGAGGTATATCTACCTAACTACATGTATAGGCAATAGAAAACTTGTGTGAAGTGATTGCATCTGGGATAACATTGTTGGATTACTGAGAGGCGGGGTGAATCAGTGACATATATTTTTAATCATTTTAACCATAGTATGCAAGTGTTATTTATCTTTATGATCAATATAGAATTATCATCCAATAAGTGCAGAGTAAATAAACCATGAACAAATGAACAATCATACACATACACAGTACACCCGTATTTTTTACGTGGAAACCAAATGCATGAGAAAACCACGGAATGTTTTTTCTTATTTGTCTTTAAGAATTGCATTCATTGGAAGCACCAACTTCCTTTGATTTACAGCTGCAACTAGAAGGAGGCTCTGACCCCCTATTTTCAGGCTACAATCTGAGGGAATCTCCAAATCCCGAATTCTCTGGCTACAACCAAAAGAAGGCTAAAACCCCCTATGTTCTCCGGCTACAACCTCCTATCCTTTCCCCATCCAACTATGCTCAAATATAAGTTCCAAATGTAGAAACTGAATATGTCACTGTCACAACCTGTTCTGTCAAATCTATCAATGAGAAACTTGTCATTGTATACTCATCAACCAATATGATCTGATTAAATATACCTTAAACACTATACCATAAGTTTTTACCTCAAACCATGTGCTAGAACCTCATTTTTATACAACCTCTATCCATACCAATAACTTCAGCAACATACCTCAACCAAAATCCCTCAAACATGAACCAATACTAAACTTCAGTAGATCTTCCTCAGATCAACTCTACAGCAATCCGTAAACTTCCAAGAGGGAATCCAATAGATTTACAAGGAAAACCCTCAACCAGATTCATAAATTCAACACTACACATATGAAAATAATAACTTTTTTCTTCTTGTAGCATTCTACTTTGACGATTTTGTTGTCGCGAATCTGCTGCCGCATTTTTTCTTCCACAATTTTCCTACCTCACTTTTTCTATCGGACTTGTTCTGCCGCACTTTTTATTCTGCGGTTTTTCTACCGCAATTTTTCTACCACAATGTTCCTGCCGCAATTTTTTTGTCGCACCTTTTATGCTGCACTTTTTCTGCCGTAGTTTTTCTGCAGCGCTTTTTCTGCCGCAATTTTCCTACCGCGCTTTTTCTGCTGCACTTTTTCTGCCGCACTTTTTCTCCTGTTATTTTCTCTATCAATAATACATGCCCAAATAATCTTTCACAAAATAGATATTCAATGGTATTCAATAGGTGTTAATGGGAGATCATTTCTCTCTTATGTATACTTTAATGTATCTTCCTCAAGGGGTTGCCTTCTAACCAACTTAACTCACGTTCCTTCTTTTAGGGGTAACCCACTTCTAACCACTTGTCCACTTCTAACTCACTTTGCTACAAATAGTAAATTCTCCACTTCTAGTTGCAACTAAATTATTTTTAATTATTTTCTTATTAGAACAAATTAACCCCGGACTAACTCCTAGTTTCACCCATTTGACTAGTCAACTTCTTCTAAGAGCTTCTAGTATTAATTTGACTCATTTAACCTTCTAGATAACTCATGAGGGTTCTCCACTTCACCAATCCATAACTCTCTAACCGTGAGGAGTTATGTGACATTATTCATATCACCGTAAATGGGATGACATGTACTATCCATCTAGAATAGTCTAATCTGCAAATATATTAAACGTCATACCATTAAACATCAATTAACCTAAATTCCCTTAATCATATTTTTGGGGCTACCAAAATATGTTACCAGACTTGCTTCAAGGGTTTACATCAATGAAAACCAATCCAATTAATCAACAATATCCCCCTTTGGCATTGATGGAAACACTCTGATGCAATAATGAAGTCATATCGCTCATGCTCCCCATGCGACCATCGCTCCCCCTATGACAATCACTCCCCCTAGAACCATGTCTCTATTTTTTATCTCCAAGCATCTAACTTTCTATCCTGCATCTAATAAATATCTCCCCCTTTGACATCAATGGAAAAGGCAACTTCTCGTTCGGGGATTCTCTCCCTAACTAAACTTTCCTTCGAGATTCTCCCCCTGACTGAATTGTTCCTGAAACTACTCCCCTGACCTAAAATGTCCTCTTTATGGTGCTTCCTCATGTAAATATAAGACATATAAGATAAGCATTCAAAAGAATTCATTTTGGAGTAGAAATTACTCTGAGTCTCTGGCAGAGATACTCAAAGACTTCCTTTGGAAGTGGTTTTGTAAAGATATCTGCCACTTGTTCTTTTGTTCCCACATATTCAACTCTGATGTTATTCTCTGCAACCTGTTCCCATAGAAAGTGATACTTTATTGGAATGTTCTTCGTATTGGAGTGCATCACCGGGTTCTTTGAGATATTCATGGTTCTTGTATTATCACAATATATTAGAATGGGCTCATCATACTCAACCTGTATATCTGTCAGATTTTTTTTCATCCATAGAACCTGTGTACAACATGTTGTTGTTGCAATATACTATTCTTCAGTTGTAGATAATGATATTGATGATTGTTTCTTTCTTAGATAAGAAACCAAACACTCACCCAAGTAGAATATTGCTCCACTGTTGATTCCTTGGTCATTAATGCAACCTTCTCAATTTGCATCTGTGTAGGCAATAAGTGATAAATCCTTTCCTTTTGGATACCATAATCCAAAATCTTGTGTACCCTTGAGATATCTAAATATCCTTTTTATTTCTAGAACATGTGATTCCTTTGGTGTTGTTTGAAATATTTCCACATGTCCAACTGCCTGAATTACACCTAGTCTAGATGTTGTCACATAAAGTAAGCTTCCAATAATTGACTTGTAGTGCCTCTGATCTATTGACTTTGAATAATCATCTTTACTTAACTTGCAACTGGTTTGCATAGGATTATTGATTGGTTTGCAATCTTCCATTCCGAACCTCTTTAGCATTTCTATTATATACTTGGTTTGAGAAATAAAAATTCCTTGGTTTCTATGACATATCTGAAGACCCAAAAAGAAGGATAGTTCTCCAAGTAATGACATTTCAAATTCATTTTGCATATCCTTTTCAAATTTTTGGCTCAACCTGTCATTATCACTTCCAAAAATAATATCATCAACATAAACTTTAATTAATAAAATACTATCTTGAGTTACCTTGATGTAGAGGTTGTTGTCTTCATTTCCTTGCCTAAACCCTTGATGTTGTAAGTATTTATCTATTCTGGAATACCATGCTTTGGGGGCCTGTTTGAGACCATACAAGGCCTTCTTTAATCTACAAAACATAATCTTCATTTTTTGATAATGGAAATCCTTATGGTTTCTCAATGTAGAATTCTTATTCTATTTCATCATTCAGAAAAGTTGATTTCATGTCCATCTGATACAATTTAATATTATTTGAACATGCATAAGCTAGTATCAATCTGATTTCTTCCATTCTCGCAAATGGGGAAAATGTCTCTTCAAATTTGATAATTTACATACAAATATAGCTTTGTTCCTAGTAACATGTCCATCTTCATTCAATTTATTTCTGAAGACCCATTTTGTGTTGATCACCTTTTTGTACCTTGGTCTTGGAACCAATTCCCAAGTGTCATTATTCTCTATCTGATCCAATTATTCATCCATGGCCTTTATCCAAAATTCATCCTTGTTGGCTTCTTCAAAACTGTTTGGTTCAATCGAAGATAAGAGTGTTAGGTGCAATTGTTCTGGTGAACGAATTCTTCTTCTAGTCTCAACTCCTGCATCTTTGTTCCCGATAATTTGATCTAACGGACAATTCTTCTGTATTCATTTTCTAGGTGTCTTTGGAGGTACTTGTTTTTCTTTCTCTTTTAATTATATTTGATCTTCTTTATCTTCCCCTTATTTTTCTTCTTCATCCTTTGCTTCTTCTTCGTAAACCTGTTCCACTGACTCTTTTTCTTCTTCCTTTAATTTTCGTCCACCTGTCTCATCAATTGTTACATTGATGCTTTCCACAACTTTGTTGAGCCTTATATTGTAACATTTGTATGCTTTCCTTGTACTTGAGTAACCAACAAGTAAGCCTTTGTCTACATGAGAATCATACTTTCTCATTCTTCCATCTTCTCTTTTGATGTAGCATCTGTTTCCAAAGACTTTGAAGTGCTTCACATTTGTTGGTCTTCCTTTCCATAACTCGTAAGGATTTTTTTCACTGTTGTTCCTGAGCTTTACTATGTTTTCAATATGAACTATTGTATGCACTACATGTGTCCAAAAAACATCTTCCAACTTGGAATCCATTAACATTGTTTGATCCATTTCTTGTATTGTCATGTTCTTTCTTTTGACGACCCCATTATATTGAGGTGTTCTAGCAACAGAGAATTACCTTTTTATACCATGCTTGTTGTAGAAATACATAAATTCCTTTGAAGTAAAATCTCATCCATTATCATATCTCAAGCATTTTATTTTTGAATCCATTTCATTTTCAACCATTTCCTTGTATACCTTGAAGTTTTCAAATGCTTCTGACTTATTCTTGAGAAAACAAATTGTAGTCATTCTTTTATAATCATCAACCAATAACATAAATTATTGCTCACCTTTTAATCCCTTTTCTCTAGTTGGTCCAATTAGATCAGTATGCACAATTTATAGTGGTCTTGTCATTGAGTATTCCTTTGATTTGAACCCGGTCTTTGTTTGCTTTCCTCATTGACAATGCATGCATAGAGTGTTGGTTGGCTTCGTGATCTGGGGAATTTCTACGATTGCTTCCTTTTTGCTGACTTTGATGAGGTTATCAAAGTTTATGTGACTCATTCTTCCATTTCATATCCAAACTTCATCTTCCTTCCCTAGAAAACACTTTTCATTTCCAATTTCACTTAATACATATATGTTGCTTGAAGTTTTTACCATTGTTGCAACCAATTTTCCTTAACCCTCTTTTCTTATCTCGCATTTTTGTGAATCAAACATAAGCTTGTGACCTTGGTCACACATTTGAATTACACTTAGAATATTATGTTTCATATATTCCACTAGTAGAACATTTTATGCCTTGGTGTCCTTGTTTCCAATTATGATTGTGCCCTTTCCAATGATTCTAGTTGATTCATCATTTCCAAAGGAGATTGATCCATCTCTTTCCTTTCTCAATGTTAGAAACTTGTCTTCATCATTTGTCATGTGCTTTGAGAAACCATTTTCAACATACCAACCACATTTATTATGCTTATCTTGTAGAGTGAGTGTGCATTCTTCATTGCTATACTGATTTTTCTTTCTTATCCATGTTCTCTTCTGAGGTTCATGTATGTGATTGTTGTTATTATGTTGTGATTCTCTAGGAGGGATTTTCATTCTATAATATTTGGTCATGTGTTCAAACTTGTTCCACTTGTAGCATTCCACTTCAGTGCTCAATGATTCAAACATGTTGTAGCTTCTTCTCTGTATTTCACTAGGCCTTCTTGGATAACCATTTTGTGTATGAATTTCAAATTTGTTTTTGTTCCTACTATTAGCTCTGCAATTTACAACTTTATGTCCAAAATTATTGCATGCATAACATAAACCAAAAAAGATAGTTTGATACTTGGGAGTTGAAGATATTATGAAAGGAGTTACTCTTATGAATCTTTCTTCTTCCTGAGGCCCATTTGTTTCTGACTGTCGTTGATTCTAAAATATGAATCTTCTCGATAAAGGAGTGTCCCTATTATCTTCCTTGTATAACTTCCTATCCCCTCTGATTGTTTCTGCATAGCATTTTGGATATGTTTCTTGATCTATCATTTTGGATATTGATCCATTTTCTGTCTGATTGTATCCAAGTCCAGACTTATCATGATTGGGCCTTTGACTGCTGATAATGTCATCCAAAATTTTTGAGTTGTTCTACATATTTTTTCTTTTGAAGATCCTTTCTCAATGTGACAATCTTTTCTTCCAAATTTCCAATGATCCTGTCTCTTTATTCTAACTGTTCTTTGATTTCTTATTCAATTCTTTTATCTTCTTTTATTTGAACCTTCAACTTCATGATCATCTTCTCTAGTTATTGAGTTTCTTCTTTCTTGTCTAGTTTTGCTTCCAGCTTCTTGTTTTTCTTCGTTTTTATTTTTATAACTTCTATAGCACTCAACAGTTCTTCTTGGTAGTCAACTTATACATCTTCATATTCTTCTTCGGTGTCTTCTTTATAATAATATTATATTTCCATGAATAGAACTCTTTCTATCTCACTTTCACTGGGTCCATATTCATTTGACGAGGAGTTGTCTCCTTTGGTGCAAAAACTTTTCTTGAAGACTTTCTTTTTTATTCTTTTGCCTTTATATGTTTTTTTTCTATTTGAATCGTATTCATCATTTATTTTATTTTTATTACGAGGACATTTGTTATAAAAATGACCAATACCATCAAAATTAAAACAAATCAATGGAAGCTTACCTTTATATCTGCCACTGGTTCCATTTTTCAATCTTCTGACAAAGTTGGCCACTTCTTCATCGTCTTCTGAGATGTCATTGTTGCTGCTATATTCTTTTTTTTTTCTTGCCCTTTTTCTTTGAACTTTTGGATTCTTTGAATGTTGCTTATACCTAGATTTTCATGTTCAGTTCTAATTTCATAGGATGTGAATATTCCATGTAGTTCATCCATGCTTATTGAGTCTAGATTTGCTCTTTCTTCTAGTGTTGTGATCTTAGGATCAAATCTCATTGGAAGAGATCTCAATACCTTTTGCACAATTATAGATTCTTCAATTTCTTCTCCCAGTCCTATGATTGCATTCACTATTTCATCAACTCATAAGAAGTAAGTTGCAATATTCTCATCTTCCTTCATCTTTAGTTGTTCGAATTGACCTCTGTAAGTTTGAAGCTTTGCTTCTTTGACTTTTGAATCTCCTTCATAAATATTTTGAAGTTTGTCCCAAATCTCTTTAGCGGAGCTACAATGTATTGGTATATATCAAATCACAAAGACCATTCATAAGTGCATTTTTGTATTTTGAATTATTTAGACTGTGTTTCTTTCTGTTGTCATTTGTTGGTGGAATTGTTGGTTCTTTGTATCCATCTACAACTGATTTCCAATCTTCAAATCCATGTTCCTGTACATGTTTTTTCATCCTTATTCTCAAATGTATACTTTTGTTGATCAAACTGTGGTATTCCATTTTTATACATACTATTTCTCTCCATGATCTACCTTTTAGTGGTTAAACTGATTTCTGAAGGAACCTTCTCTGATACCAATTGTTGGATTACTGAGATGGGGGGTGAATCAGTAATAGATATTTTTAATCCTTTTAACCACAGTATGAAAGTGTTATCTATCTTTATGATCAATATAGCATTATCATCCAATAAGTGCAAAGTAAATAAACCATGAACAAATGAACAATCATACACATATGAAGTACACGAGTATTTTTTACGTGGAAACCCAATGCGGGAGAAAACCACAGAATGCTTTTTCTTATTTGTCTTTAAGAATTACATTCATTGGAAGCACCGAATTCCTTTGTTTTCCAACTACCGCTAGAAGGAGGCTCCGACCCACTATTTTCAGGATACAACCTGAGGGAATCTCCAACTCCCCAATTCTATGGCTACAACCAGAAGGAGGCTACAACCCCCTATGTTCTCCAGCTACAACCGGAAGGTGGATACAACCACCTATCCTTTCCCCGTCCAACCGTACTGAAATATAAGTGCTAAATATAGAAACTGAATATGTCACTGTCAAAACCTATTCTATCAAATCTATCACTGAAAAACCTGTCACTATATACTCATCAACCAATCTAATATAATCACATATACCTCAAACATTATACCACAAGTCTATACATCAAACCCTGTGATATAACCTCACTATTATACAACCTCTATATGTACCAATAACTTCAAAAACATACCTCAACCAAAATATCTCAAACATGAAACAATACTAAAATTTAGTAGATCTGCCTTAGATCAACTCTACTACAAGCCTTAAACTTCCAAGAGGGCATCCAATAGATTTACAAGGAAAACCCTCAACCAAATTCATAAATTCAACAATACACATATGAAAACCATACCTTTTTTCTTCTTGTAGCGTTATGATGCCATGGTTTTTCTGCCGTGATTTTGTTGTCATGAATCTGCTGCCACAATTTTCTATCGTGATTTTTCTGCCGCATTTTTTCTACCGTGATTTTTCTGCCACGATTTTTCTACCACACTGTTTTTGTTGCGGTTTTTCTAACGCGATTTTTCTGCCACACTTTTCCTACCGCGATTTTTCTACCGCACTTTTCTTGCTGCGATTTTTCTGTCACACTTTTTCTGCCGCACTTTTCCTTCTGTACTTTTTCTGTCGCCACACTTTTTCTACCACATTTTTCCTACCATGATTTTTCTACTGCACTTTTCTCTATCAATAATACCCGCCCAAATAACCTTTCATAAAATAGATATCCAATGATATTCAATAGGTGCTAATGGGAGATCATTTCTCTCTTATTTATACTTTCATGTAGCTTCCTCAAGGGGTTACCTTCCAATCAACTTAACCCACTTTCCTTCTTTTAGGTCTAACCCACTTCTAACCACTTGTCCACTTCTAACTCACTTTGTTACAAATATTAAATTATCCACTTCTAGTTGCAACTAAATTATTTTTAATTATTTTCCTATTGCAACAACTTAACCCATGACTAACTCCTATTTTCACCCACTTGACTAGTCAACTTCTTCTAAGAGCTTCTAGAATTAATTTGACTTTTTTGACCTTCTAGAAAACTCATGAAGGTTCTCCACTTCACTAGGCCATAACTCTCTAACCGTGGGGAGTTATGTGATGTTCTTCATATCACCATAAATGGCATGACATGTACTATCCATTTAGAATAGTCTTACATGAAAATATATTAAAATTCATACCATTATACATCAATCAAAATGAATTCCCTTAATCATACGGTTGGGGATACCATAATTTTCTACTGGACTTTCTTCAAGGGTTGACATCAATAAAAACCAACCCAATTAATCAACAAACATTGCTACAACACCATTCATCACATGTCCATAGGAATGACGCCATTCCAAGCATTGTATGGGTACGATGCTCTGTCCTTTGTTTACATGGTGTTTGGGGATAGCAGGGATCCCAAATCCAAGGACTAGATCCAAGAGAGCCAGTACATACTCAGGGCTCTCAAGGACAATATATAGATGGCCCAAAATCAACAGAAGATATATGTAGAAAAGCACAGGGTTGGGCGTAGGTTTAAGGTTGGAGACTTGGTTTTCTTGGGGCTACGTCCATATAGACAATTTTTCACTAAAGAAGAGTGGTGCAAAGAATATTAAGCCACATTTTTATGGACCCTACAGGGTGCTTCAGAGAGTTGGAAAAGTGGCTTGTGAACTGCAAATTCTGGAGGGAAGAAAAATTCATAATGTGTTTCACGTCTCATGTCTCAAAAAGGCATTGGGGCAACAAGTCACTACTTCAGCGGAGCTACCTCCATTGGATGATGAGGGGCAACTAGTATTGGATCCTGAGGAGGTATTGGAGCTCTGAGAGAGGATATTGTGTAACGGGGTGATTCAAGAATACCTCATCAGATGGAGAGATTTACCAAGAAAGGATTCCACGTGGGAAAGTGATCAGATCTTGCAGCATCCAAATTTATAGTCGCTCGAGGACAATCAATCTCAGGAAGGGAGGACAGTAATGCCCCTTTCCTAATGAGTCCTCTAGGAATTAACAAAATATCATAAGTAATTCTCGTAGGCTATAGTCAGTGAGAAAAAAGGGAATTAATTGTTTACTAAATGTCATGGGAGCAGGAATTAAATAAATTTAAAGGTGACATTGAGTAAATTAGAAAAAGGCACCTAAGTGACTATTGAGAATATGAAAAGTCACTTAAACTTATCAAAAGGTAAAAGGGTTGCAAAAGATTCAATCGAAGAATAAAAAAAGAAAATGAGGGTGCCCTCTCTCATTCTTGAATTGACATTTTCTAAAATTACTTTGAGAGAGCTCTTTGTGGATTTGGAACTCTTGGGACGAAAAACATAGGAGAAATTTATGAGATTGGTTTTGATGGTGAAACTATCCATMTTATTCAGTCCWTTGGGAAGAGATCATATGGATTTGTTCATTGCACTTYAGTGTTATTTTGTAGTTTTTTTAGTGTGTAGGGGTCGATTACTTGTTTTTGGCGGTTGTGTTTCAGTGTTTGGATGAGTTTGGATGGTGGAGGGTGAATCAAACTTGAAGASGAAAAAATCCTTGAGTGTTGGGTCATATCCTTTTAGTTTGGGGTCATTGGAATAGTATGGGGAATTTTTCTCTAAGTGTTAGACATATTTATGTTGAGTGGGGGTGCGTTATTCATGTGGGATGTGTTCTTGTTCTCTAAGGTGATTTTTTTCTAGTTGGGGACAAGTTTAGATAGAAAGAGGCCGATTGTTTCCAAAGGAATCGAGTTTTCTATGAACCAGACAACGTTTTCTTGTTTTAGGGTCCTCTCCATTAACTATTGGGTCGAAATATCCCTTGTTGGTTGATTTTTCAGAGTGTGGGAAGGTCGTTCTAACTTCTCACTGCTAACATATACTATGGATTGAGTTTATCAGAGGGTTGACTTCATTTCCCTTTTCCTATAGTGGAGCAAGTTCATTCCTAAGAAGAATTCCTTGTGGATAAATCTCTGTATTGGTGGGTGTGTTAGTTGTTGTGTGTGGAACAATTTACTATTCTTTGGGGGGGAATAATAAGGGAGTTATAATCTCCATCATACTCATCATTCCCTAAAATCGTTTCATATAATTTTTGGACCAAGCCACTCCATCTACAGGCTTGTTATCTTCTATGGATATTGTTGCTCCAGATTTCAAGTTCAAAATAGATACATATTACCTTTGTTAAGACAACACACCGAATGTATCTGGTTCTTGCAATTTTTTTTATTGTATTAGATGTGTTGGAGATAGGATGTATTTGTTGTTATGGTAATTAATACAATGAATATTTAGAGCTTCAATTTCATTGTGTTATTACAAACTTGTAGCATAGAAGTTGTGAGTAATAACTTGGTATTTAAAACTGTTTGACAAATTAACTATGTCATAGACCAAGCAAAACTTTACCAAAAAAAATTAGTGAGAATATTACAGTGCATCCATGTGAGTGATGAGTATGAATTAAGGAGGAAGTAAGTTGACTTGTAAAGCTTTAAATATGTCATGTATGATATTGAGGGAGGTCATGAAAAAAAAAAAGATACAGTTGGTTACTTCCCAGGTTGGTAATGAGTACTTAAATGGTAAATTTTATTTCAAATTTCACTTTGAAATGTGATGGATGGAGCATTGTAATAGTGAATTTATATATTTATGTGTTGTTGTTCCAATAGGTACGAGTATGTGAATTCATCAAGAACTTCTTTGAAAATACCTAAAAATATGTTCATCATGTCCATATGGCTCGATTGTAAGATGATAATTTTATAATATGAAGAGATACATTTCTTGTTGATATTATCTTATCAGTGGTTGATTTTGTCGAGAAATAAACCCTTCAACCACAAAATGAGATTCAAATCTAATATTATCAGTCAGAGAAGGTCATCATAATGGTCCATATCACATATAGGCATGGGCCAGATAGTAATAAAGAAAATAGAGTTATATTGGAGTATCACTTCTACATAAGTGATGATCGTTGCCATGAATTAGATTATGTACAACATTTCTTTCAACTTTTCTAGAATAACTTAAAGGATAATAACATACATATGGATCAACATTGGATTTGGTCAAATGGTTGTGAAGGACAATTCAAGAATTCTTGTGTATTTCAATGATTGTGTGTATGTTTCACAAAAAACACAACGTACCACATATTTGGAACTATTTCAAGATTAGTAACAAGAAATGAGAGCATGATGGAGTAGGTGCATGCATCAAAATTGTGTTTTGTAGGCATGAAATGAAGTTCATAGCTATTTCCTTCATTCGAGATGCAAAATCCATTGTTGAAAGGTGTTCTTTAGTAATGGAAAAGGGAACAAAAAGGAGAGAAGACCAACCAACCAAGAAAGGACATGTACATAGAAATTTTTGGGAGGTGGTTGATGTAGATCACAGTCATAGGAATGCAAAACAATTTATGGCACTTGTGGATTTCATTTAGTTCAAACATTGGACAACACAATAGTTGAAATATGGATGATAAAACTCTCTTCCTTCAATGGTCCATGTAGTAGTAATGGATGGGATGATTGTGAATCCATAGACTAGGTTGATAGATGGGATCATGTATCACTCCCCATTGGTTAATGTATAACTATGAAATTATACCAATTGGAGGAGGACCAATCAAATGTTTTAGGATATTTTGATCACATATCAAATCTCATACAACCAACTTTGGTGAATATTCTATTAATTTTGATTAACTAGCATGAATGTTGTATGCTTTGTTCATTTACTAGGGGACTCACATGTTGGCACTACATTTTTTGTAGTGCACATATACACAGTGGTTGCACCAAAAGGTAATGAATGGGGAACTGGCTATTGGTTGGAAAATTTCTTAGAGGGAAATCAAACCCTCATGCTCTCTGTAACAAACTCTAAAGTAATTAAATTTCTAATTGGGTTCATGGTTATTAAAGGAAAATATCTGACACATGATGAAAGAACATAGAATAAAGGTGGTTATGTATTTCAATATTATACCATGGGTGAATTTGTATACCACTTTACGAACATAGTTGTTGGTACAAACCTCCAACTACAAACAATTCCAATGAATAACTCATGAAAGGTATGATATTTCCTTACTTACTCTGAGCACGAGAATATAATGGAGACCATGAGTATTAGAAGTGATCCTAATGGTATACTTGAATGACCATAGGTATGTAGACAGGGATGTGTTATTTTTTTTATTTTTTGTTCTATTTCGACATATGTGTGTGTGTTTTTTTTTCAATTCTCAATTAATTTGTAAATGACTTCTATCTTTTCTTAATGATTGATTTTAACTCTATTCTCCTTTTTGTCACCCAATTTATTTGAAAACTCTTAGGCACATGAAGGCCCATCTGTAATGACCCCAATCATTATGACTACCAGAGACACAAAAAAAAAAATTAAGCAGGAAGGCAATCAAAGACAACATGTAATCAACACAACTTGACGACGAACACAACATACACATTCAGGAAAAAAACAACCAACGACCCAGCACATTAGCACATTATGGAAATGGAAAAACATGTGACACAAAGGACAATACAAACGACTACCCACCCGACATAAAAAAGACAACTCCTACAAGACAAAGGACAACATCCACCATCCCAACACAACAACCTCGACGACCATTAGCTGGAAACCTCTATGGCGTGCAAAACCAAATGCATTAAGGTGTTACAAACCAAGCACCAACATCAACTACAATGAACAAACACCCACATCGAGAAGCACAAACTTCGGCCAAGTTGTCATTTGCCTCTATCCATCAGGGCACACAATGATCCCCTCATCGAGAATCATGTCGTCACCGGGCGATAGGCGTGACAATAACCCCGCCACAACATAACTTATCTGGACCAATAACTCAATAAAAATCCAACACGCTAGGAGATTGAATTAACTGACAAGAAGACTTTACCCATGCACCCAAGCAACAAGTCGACAAAACGCAAGATGACGTCACTCAAATTAAAATTGTGCAAGCTATTAAAAAACTTCGCCAAAAAACCAAAACCATTACGTCTAACAATTCCTATTAATTCAACATTTATATCCTTGTCTAACAAATGATAATCCCATATATTTTTATAAAAACAAATAAATTTTTAAAACTTTTATATCATTTAATATTAAAAAAAAAAATTATTTTCTTGTGTAGCAACTCTACTTTTATTTTCCTGGAAGTTCATTTCACCTTAAGTGATATGTTAGTAAATGTACCTAATCAAACATGTTAGATAATTAGTTAAGTATATGTTAAAATATTGATTAAAGGTTTGATTTTGAAGAAGGTTCATGTGAAGTCTGTTCACATTTGATAAAGCAATAATATTTCACATAAACTAAACATTGAAACAATGAAACCAGAAACCCAATATGTTGGTTGTAGAAGGATTACTCTTTTCAGTGCACACATCACTTGATACTAGTAATATGCCTATCTTTTCTAGAACACAATTGACCAGAAGGAGGCGCTCAGAATTCAGTGGCCAAATCATGTAAACAACAACAACCATTTGATATGAGGCTTCATAGTGGTAATAATGATATCAAACTTCATATTAAAATGTGATTTAAGAGACCATTGTCTTTGGTTGATTGTCTCTCAATTTTACAAATCTATAGAAGGGTTGATACATGTTTAATCGTAATTCAACAATTATGTTTATTGTGATTCTTAGATTGGTACTTATTGATTTTTTAATATAACTTTGTCTAAAAAATCGCTAAATAACAAATGAATTCGTCGCCCAAGAATACATTAAGTGGATGTCTAATAAATACATGGCACGATGTCTATAAAGGTATGATATCATTGTCTAGGATACATGATAGAGATGCCATATAATGTATTTAAAATCACTATCAAAAAGAGACGGGATCGTTGTCAACAACCATCATCTAACCAAATAATGGAGTGGTCTATAATAAATATTCTTTCCATTAATATTACCAATAGAAACAGTGCCTAGCCATGGCATCGTTGTCCAACATTAGTTACATTAGATGGTTGTAGATTAAATGTGTGAAAATTTTGTTTGTCCACCCTATGATATCGATGACTATTAAGTATATAAAAATGTTGACCATTCAATATGTGACATTGAAAATACGTTGTCCATAAAATTACTGTCAAAATCAAATCGCTATCTATTATTATCACTGCCATCAATATTACATCGCTATCCCTTGATAAACGTATGTCTAGACTTGATCATTGTCTAAAATGGAAAACGTTGAATGTGTTATGGAAATCCATAATGAGATCACTATACAAAACATTAATTACATATAATTCGTTGTCCAGTGAATATCCATTAAATACATATAAATTCGTTGTCAAACTATATTGTTCTCAAGCAATTCATTGGGTTTTATCAAACAATATTGTTGTCAACCAATTCGCTGGGTTTTATCAAACAATATTGTTGTCAACCAATTCGCTGGGTTTTATCAAACAATATTGTTGTCAAGCAATTCACTGGGTTTTACCATTCGTTGCCAAGAAATTCGTTGTGGTTTATCATTCAAATTCGTTGAGTTTTAATATAACAATTTCAGTGAGTTTGATCATAAGAAATCACAGTCAAAAAGGGTAAATTCACAGTCAAATAAAAGGCTAAATTCGAGGCAGTAGATGGGTAAATGCGCAGTTTAATACTAGTAATATTTCACAGTCTAATAATTGAAATTTTGCAATCTAATAATAATATGCAATACAACGATACAATATGCAATACAATGATGAAATAATATGCAATACAACAATACAATATGCAATTGTAATTTCATTGTCTAATAATAATATGCAATATAGTGATACAATTCCACAGTCTAATAGTAATATACAGTACAACAATATACCAATGGAGGGTAAAAATTTGGGTAAAAACAAATGCAAACGCTATGTGAAAATGAAATAGCTGCCAAGTAAAATCATTGTGGGAAGGCACACAAAAATCGTAGAGGAAAAATTGGGTAATCAACCACAAAAATCATGGTGTAACTGTTGTGCAAAGGCTGGGTAAATTGCCCAGAAATTAGCGGTGGGAAGGCTGAGTAAAGACTCCAGGAAAACTCGAAGATAATCAAACATAGGATAACGCAGAAGAAATCAACCACCAGAAAATGCAGATGTAATCAATCACAAGAAAGCGCAGAGATACTCATTCACAAGAAGGCGCAAAAAATAATCATTGAGCCATGAATCAATCAAACGCAGAGATAAGTAAGGGATAGATAGATGGGAAAAAAATTATCCTTCACTCATCATCCATGCACAGAAAAGAAGGGCATTAGAATCTATAGGTCTTTAACACTGAAGTGACGACCGTCGATTCGGCTCCTAGATGACTGCTCAGGCACGGAATGATGACTAAAGGGATAAGGGATGGAAGGTAAAAACACAATCTCATCATAATAATCAATAAAACCCACACAGAGAAGTCATTGCAATCAGAAGTTGGGTTCGCCAAGGGAAATCCATTCAGAATACAGCAAGTAAGGGGATTACAATACCATAGGAAAACATATGCAAGACAACTCATGGAAATGCAATATTCAACCGAGCACAGAGAAATAACATGCGTAAATTTAAATTTCACTGCAAGTAACAACTTAACCAAGCATACCTTAACCAAATGTGAATTCTCTATGGTTTTTGTCCCACACGCGCTCCTTCCATCTCCTGCGTGCCGACCGATCTGACCTCACCGGTACCTCCCAACCAACGCTAGGGGTACTCTTCTTCCCCTGAGCCCCTCGAGCTGCAAAGGGGCCACGCACACAATACCAAAGAACTGCTAGCACCCAAATCACCTTGCAAGGTCGAGCTACCACTCATTACCCAAGCTGGGTATCCCAACTCCCACAAGAGAAGTTCAGACAAGACAAAAATTCAGAAGCGTAATGTTACGCATCCAAATGAGATCCATATTCCTCCTCCTCCATCCTTTTTATAGAGTTTTTAAGTAATTATTTTCCCAATTTCCCATTAAATTCCTTTTTCATAAATTTTAATTAGGAAAAACCTCCCCCGTACATATGTCACTTGATCCCCTAGTTGCATTAGAAAATTAATTTTATTAATTAATTAATCATTCCTATTTCCCTCACCCACCTAAAAGCATTCCTAAAAATGCTCCTAGGTGTCCCAAAATTCCCTTACACTTCTTAAATGACTTACGCCTTACTTAATTCCTTGTTGGTTTCATAATTAGAAAGTTCCAATGGAAATATTCCTTACTAAGTTAGTCATCCATCTTTTTCTTTACCTTTCCCCTTTTTCCTTAAGTTTCCTATTTCTTTTAAGTTTCCCTCTTTTTCCTTTTTAACTAAAAATCAAATTTAACAAGTGTAGATAAAACAACCAATTACCCTTTTTATTCTTTAACTAAAATTTAATTTAGAAAGTGTAGATGAAACAACCATTTACCCTCTTTTCCTTTTAACTAAAATTAAATTAGCAAAAACAGAGAAAGACAACCATTTCCCTTTTTAAAATTTTAATTCTTCATGATAATTTGACTTAAGTAAATTAATTTGAATTTCTTACCCCCTTATTGTTACATGTTTATTTATTATTAATTTTTTACCACATGTGTTACCTAGACCTAGATTTTAATTTCTCTAGATTGGGCGACATTTTCATTAGGGAAAAATTGTTTTTAATTCTTACTTATCACATCATTCATTTTAGGGCCAACTAGGTTTATTCACTTACCAGTTAAAATCACGATGTTCCCTTCAGGACATACTAGGTGCTCCAAGGGTTCCAATTGCCTCTTTTTGTTTTCCTTGCATGACGTGCCCTTCAGAATGCACTACGTGCTCCAAGGGTGCCACAGCCTCTTTGTTTTCCTTCCATGACGTGCCCTTCAGGACACACTACGTGCTCCAAGGGTGCCACTCGCCTCTTGACTGACTTGGTAGACATCAAAAACCCCTGGAGTCAATAATCCGCCAGGTGATCTTGTGGGAGACTAAGGGACTCTAAGGAATAAGGAACCTACCTTATTGCACACTCCTTAGAATCATCATGAGCAACTATCGCAGTCTTCCCTCACGACATTGTGGGTCTTCTCGAACTAGGTAATCGTTAACCTACAGTACGAACCATGGCAGGAGTGCTAGTAGGCTGTGGTAGGGTTACTGCCACACCTCTCCCTCAAAGTCTCTGGTTGTTGTGAGTGACCCCTTTACTCCACATGTGAGTCTAGTCGGAAAGCTATCGTCAACCTGCATCATCAATGAATCATGTCAACTAGAATAATCAATCATCATAACATCTAATCATCTGTACATATGTCATATCAACAACATTGAAACCCAACAATCCACTCCCTGAATCGATCCAGATTCCAAGGGGTTTCATTGATGCCTTTTCATCCTTAAGGTCCAAATTCCTGCACACTCGGGAGAACCCAGTCAATAACACATGTCTATGTAAATACAAAAAAATAGCATGTAATTATCATATCCATAATGCCTCATAATCATAATCAAACGATCAATAGTATAATAATCTGGATCACTTGCAAGAAAGTGTCCTCGAGGATAAGTTCGCTCAGTGCATGCAAGAGCGGGATGTTACATACACCCCCTCTTGGTTTAAATTTTGTCACGAAGTTTCACAGTATATAAATGCTGAAATAAAGTGTATCACTGTATCATAAGTCTATCTATCAAGAAAAAATGGAAAATGTTGGCGCATATCATATGTGTCCTCCCAGGTCGTCGAGTGCAGACTATATTTGTCCCACTGGACCTTGACCTGATCTATTCTTCAATGTCATAGTTGTCAAATGCGATGGTCCAAAATAAGGATCATCTCTACCATGAACGCACCCTCATCCGATACCTGCAAGGTACTCAAGTCAAACATGTGTAGGATCACTAACATAATGTCTCAAACAAAGACGTGAAGGAAATCCTGCATACACCTCAAGGAGAAGGCAAGGCTAGTCAATAGGCCACGACCCTCTGTTTTCCACAATCTCGCAAGATCCTATGAACCTAGGAGATAGTTTAGCACCCTTTCCACACTTGATCGAACTCTTATGTGGTTTCTTCCGCAAGAATACTCAATCACCAACATCGTAACTACAGTCGACATGATGCGCATCGGCATAACTCTTCTACCGATCCTTTTCTTCCTCAATCCTTTGTCTTATTGTTTGCATTCATATTCCATTTCTTGGATCACTTCTAGTCCCACCAAGACCCTATCCTCAAGCCAATACCAACTCAAAGGCGTCTAACATGGTCGCCCATAAATAAAATCGAAAGGCACCATCATAATGGTGCTTTGATAACTGTGGTTATATGTGAATTCTACCAGTGGAAAGAATTCTTCCCAACGCTTATGTTGGTCCATCACGTACATACGCAACATGTCCTCCAAGATTTGGTTTGTTCATTTTCTCTTCCCATCTATCTCCAGGTGATATGCGGTACTAAAGTTAAGTAGGTTCCCAAGGCCTCCTGGAAACTAGTCCAAAATCATCCAGTAAACATTGATCCTCGATCGGATATAATCCTTTTAGGCATGCCATGCAACCTCACATATCACTGATGAAAACTCTAGCTATGTTAGGTGCCTGATACGTCGTACACACAGGAATAAAATGAGCACTCTTATTCAGAGTGTCGAATACCACAAAAATTGAGTTGTGTCTCCTTGTCGTCAGTGGAAATACAACAATGAAATCCATTGAAATGACCTCCCATTTTGATTCTGGAATAGTGTGTGGTTGTAGTAATCATGTTAGATGTCTATGTTCAGCCTTCACCTTCTGACATTCTAGACATCTTTCCATGTAGTTGACTATGTATGCCTTCATTCCTTTTCAGAAGGATAAGGGTTTAAGGTATTGTTAAATTTTTAATTAAAATGAAGTACCAAGGCAAGTGTTTCTCTTCCCTAGGCGCTTAAGGGGGAGAAATTGCCGAATATGGGTCTTAGTCAAATTAATTTTTGAGATGCAAATTAAAAGATAACTTTATGATTAAAGTGAGGGTGAGTGAAGAGACACCAAATCGCAGCCACCCATCTAATCTAATCTCAGTCGTTAGATTAGAAAACTCCTCACCTTCCC
>SNQJ01S0066905.1:28061-39747 GCA_010110895.2 Picea sitchensis | reverse complement strand
CGAATTCCTCAACATAATATGATCATCTGGATTTGCCTTTTGTGTGATAGATAATTCAAAATTTATGTGACAAGCATGTAGTCTTTCCTATGAACAAAGTGCATTTTGAGGATGAAGATTTAAGGTTTCTTCTTCTAGTTGTATATCTTCTTCTCTAATCAGTTTGATAGGAGTACTAGAACATTCAAGATGATTTTCGTCACTTAAGTGTTCTTCAATGACTGATTTTAAATGTTGATTAGAGCATGAGTTACAAGAGTGAGGCTATTCACCTTGAGCCAGAAATGAATCTTCTTCTATACTACTCTTAGACTAAAAATACAATGATTCAAAGGAAAAACCAATTTGGTTGTCAATAAGAGCCTGATCAATAGATTCTACCTCCCTGACTTGTTCAACATTATCAGAAGAATTTTTCTCTTCTTGCGAAGAAGATTGTTCTTGCAGTTGAGTGATAGGATTTGCAATTGGTTCTTCATTCGTGATTGAACATTACTGGATGGAAGGGATGGAAGCATCATAAAAGAGATTTAATGCCAATGACATGTCATCGAGATTAAATTTACAGAGGATATGGTAGACTCTTGTCAAAAAAACTTCTGAAGATGAATCGTCGTTGATTAGCAAAGTATGAAATTCTTCACATAATTGATCAAAATCATAAATTTCAAAAGCATCTAGAAACTCATCTACAAATTGAAACCAATAAAAAATGTGACATGTTGGAAAGGATTCAAACCAATGTTTGATCCGACCTCTAAAAGTAAAAATGAAAAGTCTGCATAAAATTCTTAAATCTGAGATGTCATGTTTGATGCATTTGCACCAAAACTTGTTAAGGTGGTCTTTAGCAGATATATTGCCTCCACCATCAAAGGTGAGTTTGGACAAGCGAGAGACTATCTCGTTGGGAACATTGGGTAATGAGAAGTTGAAATCATGTTCCAACACAGTGATTTGGGGAGCCATGGGGAAATTTGAATACATTTAAAATAAAGGCTCCTACAAGGCCAGCTTGTCAGTCGGCCCTCCTTCTAGCGCCATTTGTTGACAGGCGAAATTGAATGCTCGTCAACTGGAGGAGTGGATCCGGTCCAGGGTTGTCTAAATAACCCAAGCCGTTTGGGATGATACACCCCGACAGGTTTAGCAGCTCCGTTGGCCGATCTAAGTCCTAGGAAAATGAAAGAAAACTAAACTAAAGGAACTAATCTAAATGAGAAAAAAGCAACTACAACAAACTATATACAAATCTGAAATACATATATACAATTTACTGTCTAATGTTATACAACAATAATTCTATGAAATTAAATGTTCAACTATCAACAGAATTAAATCTTAATTATATATACACATTATTTACAGAATGCAAATTTTAATTAAAACTTGCAAAATCATTTGTAAAACGACAGCGAAACTATTATTTTTTATTTTTTATAATTTTTATGAGAAAGAAGAGAAACGAAGACTAACTAAGCTAAGCAATTAAAATAATAATCCTAATTGTAAATATGAACTAAATATCTATCTAAACTACTGAGAATTCTCGAAATTATTAACTATTAAATCGTAAATATTAAACTGACCTAAAGTAACGCTTCCTATTTGTCTTGTGTACAGTAGTTGATTTAGCTGTTTGGTGGGAGGAAACCCGCACCAGATTCTCCACAAGCTTCTTGTAAACAGAAAGCTGCAGTGCTCTTTGAATACAGACGACAGAACAAACAAGGCATAAAACGACAGCAATTTTATAATTTACAAATCATCACAACTAGATAAATCCCTGTGCGAAGATTTGTACAGAACAGTTCATTTAATGAAGAAGATAAACCTTTACTCATCAAATCAAAACAGAGTAATTGTTGTACTAAAAATGAGATACATAAGATATGGACAGAATTTAAATCACAACGCATTAACCTGTAACAAGTCTTGATATCTAAAGTAGTCAATGACTTAATCACAAATTAAAATGCACAAAACTTGAACGAAAGTATGATAAATTGAAAGCTAAAGCTGTTACAAAAGATCCACTTCCATTCGAGTCTGTATCATCATAAATCCATAGTCTTTGTTCTCCACCACAGTGATGGGTTCTTTACAAAAATTAATGAGTATATAAAGGCCACAGGGTAAAATATCCCTGTGGGAATTATCAAAGACAGTTTACAAAAAATATGGGAACAATCTCCCAAGTCTTCTATTTCTGCCTATGACTAACAACTTAAAACAAAACTATATCACAAAAAGCATGTTCTAAATTGCCACAGCATGTCCAATTTTCCATTGAAATTCGTATGTACCTGTAGGTGGACAAGAATAAACAAGTTTAGATAACATTTTATTTGTAAAATTAACAAAAATATAAATTTTATGACTAGCTAACAGAATCAAACGATTTTGTAGCTAGTCATATTTACAAACAAAATCATTTTTGAATCAATCCAAATGATAACAGAAATACATTCGACCAACGAAACAGAGCCTTCATTACCAATTCAGAACAAACAAATCACTCACACTAAAACTAACCAAATCTTTTATGCCAATTTAGAACTAACAAAATTGTATTGCATTAATCGAATGGTAACAGGAATGTATGCGTTCTATGAAATAATTCTTTTGTTACTGATTCAAAATGAATACAATCGTTTATGCCAATTCAAGGACAACAAAATTGTGTTAAATCAAACAGAATTGTATTCGATTTAGCAATCAAATCTTTTGTATTAATTCAAAGCAAACATAATCAAATGCTAATTCAAAACAAACAAAAATGAATGTGATTTGAAAACCAACAAATCATTTATTCTAATCTAAGAAATACAGAATCATGCTAAAATTAAACCAAATCATACCAGCCATTGTGAAATCAAATCGAATAATGGTTGTAGCTACTTACACGTTTTTTCTTTTAAAAATCACATGCCCTGTAGATGTAAAAATTTGCTAGCAGACTGGTTGAATACCCTTTGAATTGATCAAGGGTTCATAGAAGGCTGAGGCATAAGGATGGATGGGTGGAAGGGGTTCTGATATCCAGGCCCGGAGAGGCAATAAACGCCCCAACAAATGCACACAGACCCAAAACGTACCTTTCAGCCACGGAGAAGATCTTAAACTTGACCTCTAAAACATGAGATATAACTCTGTAGTAACCCAATTTCTGAGGAAACCACCCTTATTGAAGGTAAAGGGGCTAATTTCGGTTCTGGGTTTTCAAGGGTTTGATCGGATTCAAAACCGTTTTCCCAGAATCACTCACGCAAAAATGTGTCTCTGGGAGTCAATACGGGGTTAAATTCGAAATCTGGTATGGTGCTTCTCTCCAAGTTCATAAATGCCTCATTGCGTGTCAAATATTTATATCTCAAATCTGTAAAGGACTCAAGTCATACCTGATATGCTTGCATGCCATTTCTTACCAAAATGAAAAAATATTTCACTATGAATTAAATGCTTAAAACAAATCATTATGACCCCTCGATGAAACATTTACTAGCATGCCATATGAATGAAGGCTATGTCAAACTCTCCAAGGGCCAAACAATGTGAGCAAAACTGATTACCTGTACAAATGATTGTAGGAACACTAACTTCAGAACTAGTACAGGGGTTGTAATTGAACTTCCATTCCTTCAGAAGGACGAAGGCCCCGTTCACCAGGTGGTGATACACTTGGGTGCAAGAGATCTATAGAATCATCATCTTCCTGGTTTTCCATAACCCAGTTGCTTTTGGGTGGAATCCTAATTTTCTTTCCTCTTTTAGACTCCTGGTACTCTAAGTAACCCATGGTCACAGCACCAGAAATAAACCACAGAACTAGAGCCCAGTTAAGTCCTCTCACATTCTCTAGCAATATCAAATAACAGCAAAGTTTGGGCACGATGGGGTTTAATTCGCCCTACAGGAGTCATAGGAGAGAGCTCACAGTCGGGGTGAATGGTGAGGGGGTTTGACAAGGTAGACACAGGACCAAAAGCTCAGAGATTTCCCCAAAACCAACAGATGTAACCTGAGATACAAGGCAGGCATTAATGCCTAAGTGTGCGAGGGTGGTGGAATGAAACGAACCCATACAAAACAGTCATTTCGATATGTACAATTGACGGCGCTTTGGTGATTCAAATCACTATTGGTGTGTGTTAAAAACAATGTAAATGACATGCCAAGCAAATAACCATTGAAAACCATGACAAGTCGATCCAAATATTTGAACAAACAATAGCTTTTGCATGATTTAAAACAAAAAAATCATTTTGAATAAAGCACCATGGATTTGATCATAAAATGTATGCGTTCTATGAAACCATTGTCCCAAGGAATTCGATCAAAAAAAATCATACCACCATTATATCAAGGATCTAATCAAAAACACCAAAAACAATTGCATCATGAATTTATAAATTGAAACCATGTCAACAAAAATAAAATGTGAATAAAGGTTTGGTGTTTTGACACATGTATAACCATTAGAGGTGAAATGACCACATAAACAAGAGTAACCATAATAATCCAGTGACGATTTTAATGCCATCGACATGACTTCGAACTCAAGGTTTTCACGCTTGCAGTCATAAAAACGAAAACAAAAAGCAGGTGTGCAAATGCGCAAAATAATCATGTTGTTTTATTCAAAAGATTGCGATGAGAATCAAGGGTTCCAAAACACTTATGTAGGCAGCTTATAAGGATATAATAAAAATGCGAAATGGCTGCCAATAGAACTTAACCCAGAATATCTCGTATTGATCACTTGATATTTCTGAGTAAAAGACTACCTCCCACGTATCTTTCATGAATTTTCCTCTCGGCTCCGCTTCTTTCCCTATGAAGGCATCACAATTTCTCTCCCGCCAGTGGTGAACATAAGATATGTGAATCCGTGGAAGCATCCTCCCTACAGGTTCCCTTTTAATGCGAGTTCCGGCAATAGAACCATTTTTTTGGCATGGAATTGATCAGACCAGGGTCCTTCTCAGGTTACCAACAAAAGGTACCGTGTAGTCTAGAGCACTGGCATTTTCATCTCCTTCGAAGAGAAGAAGTCTCACCTGAAGCACAACCAAGACAGGAGGATAGGGAAGGGAAAGGAGAATACTTAGGTGGGTTCCCAAAACCTTTAAGATTCACCATGATCTTGCACAAGATAGACTAACTTACAAAACAGATCTAAACTCATGATACTAGAATTAAAGATACTTAAATTGCCAAAGTCATTCATACACAGAGATATCATATGGATCCCATAAAGAATAAAGAAGTACTGTAAAGATAAAATTCAGAAGCATAAACACAGAATGACACATTATATTTCAATGTTTTGGGTCCTTCCTCATCTATTATCATCAAAACTTATCAGATACAACCTCAGAGATACAAATTAGTACTCTTTTACAGACTTCTAGCTCCAGACTCATGTCACAGAGCTCTATCTACCCTTTTCCCCAAAACTGTACACAAATTACATTCACAAAACCTCTAATATGTCTATGCCTCTATCTCATCTAAATCATCTAACCCATCTAACCCTTTACAATCATATGCATATCATACATATGGGCTGAGTGGGATTTTCTGGCTTTGGGCTCGCATGCTTTCTTGTTATGTTATAACTGATTTTTCCTTGTTGGTGTTCCACTGTCCCTTTCTGCAACCGATTTCTATTTCTTTTACTTGCTCCATTGTCCAACTTCTTCTATATCTTGCGCAACTCATGTTAAACCAAAACTAGGACTGTAGTCCTTCTTGCGCAGCTTCAAATCCATAAATGAAGGGCCCAATAAGATGCACATGCATTATCAATAATTGTTTTGCATTCCTTGAAATGTTTCATGATTCTTTCCTTTGACATCCTCTTTTCCTCCCTAAGCTCAATGATTACATCTTGGGCCTCTCTAAGCTACTTTTTAAGCCAATTTATATTCTTTTTTCTTGTTGTTGGTAAGGTAGGAGATAACTGACTTGCTTGACTCTGTGATGCTGGTGTTTCAATAATTTTTTCTGCCAATTGCCTTCTCAATTCTTTTTTTTATTGATAAAATTGGGCTATGACATGTTGATCTTGATTTAGTTGTTGTTTCACTTCCTGAGTATTTTCATTTTCCTCACCTAACTCCACCTGCTTTTCATCGATTCCCTGGTTTTCACATTCAACAAGCTCTAGCTGAACTGTGGGTATGGGAAATCTCCTGGCAGAGGACCTGGTGCACAGTTCACTGGGAGCTTGGATCTCCTCAGTTTTATCAGTAATCTTGATCTGCTTCTTTTCTGGGATGTTGGCTGGCTGAATGACGAGTCTTCCATTTCTTTCCCTTTTCTTCTTTTAGTAACATCTCCCCTTCTCACCTCTAAACTATGAAGTGTTGATTTCTCAGCAGATAGAGAAATGTCTCCTTTAGGGTCTCCAGAAATGTTAGCCGAAATCAGAAAAGAATTCTAGTCCTTGTTCAAATTTCTCAGCTCTTCAACCACCAACATCTTAATTAATGAAAAATGGAATAAGTTGTTCCCTGTTTGATCATCTTTGGCCTGGACATTGTCTGCCATATTCCCCAGGATTTGACATAAGAAGAAAGGTAAGATTAAGGGATTTTTCCCTGTGAAATGCATTAGTAACCTGATGTGGTATGGATGCACCTTATTGAATCTTCCTTCACAGGTGAAGTGTTTCCTGATTATCTTCAAAAGTTTCTCAAAAGGTTCCAGGAGATACTCGCTTGGAATTTCGTCTCCAACTTTCTGATTTTGATATTCAAGCTTGATGAAATCCATATAACATGAAGTGTCTAAAGGCATACCTTTACACCATTTTTCTCCCTACAGAGGGATCTCCGTCGCAGATGACATAGTTTCCTCCTTCACTTGGAAAGTGATTCCCGCAATTGTTGCACTAACACCAGTAAAATTGAGGGGCAACTACTCAGTTAGTTGCACATTATATCCTTGAATCCTTTCACAGAAACACATACATCTGGCTTATTCAAAAGACGCCTTGATCGTTGGGTCTGGATTTATTAACTTTAAATCCTGAGGTTCAAACCTCACAACCCTGCCACTTCTTGCATTCTTTCTTTTTCTTTGGGAAGTTGCCATGGTGTTGGTATATGTTAATTTCAAGCACGCAACAATAAATTGTAATAACCTCTCTGTGCAGCGAATGAGAATGATAAACTGTGCAGAAGCTACAAGAAAATATAGCAACATGAATCTTTGCACAGAAAACATATCAGTAGCAGAAAATTCAGTGCAATGAGAAATTCAGTGCAGCAATAAAGTGCAATGGAAAAATTCGGTGAAGCGGAAAACTCGACGTGACAACAAAAAACAATGGGAAACTTGGCGCAGTGAAAATCTCAATGCAGTAGTAGGTAGTTCAGAAGAAAGAAGGCCGACTGTGAGAAGAAACAACTCGTTCCAAAAAGCTAGTTTGCAATGGGCTCCAAGAAAACTTTTGAACAATGGTTGAAATTAATGGAGGAGATGCAACAAAATCAAAATAGCAGAATTAGATAACGACTGACATCGAATAGTTTTTACGCAGTGAAGGGCTTCAGAGCTTGCTGAAAAAACTATGGATGACACACAAATTTTGAAAGTGATGGAGAAGCATGAAGGGTGACTAATATTTATGCTTGAATGGATAAGAAATGAAATTATGTAAAAGGACGGTAAATCCATAGCGACAAGAAGTTCTAAAGTAGGTTAAAGATTTGCGCAACGAACTTGTGCAGCAGGTACACTTTTGAAGTGTGCAAAGTACAAACGATAGGAGTGCCATGATTGTTCACTTTTCTGACTTCATGATTAGGTAATGATGCTCATAATATATTTTGACATGACCTTTATCCTAACCACTTGAATCGACTTTGGTACCTAAATTCCCCTTTTTTGACATGACTCGATATTTAAGAAGATAAACCCTTACAATTCAAACATGACTAATCCTTACACCCTTTTTCTGACTTTTATCCAAAGTCCTTACTCTATTTTTCAAACCATTCCTTAGTTTTGTCACTGACCTCATAAACTTTGACACACCAACTGCGAATTATTTAGGAAAACTTTGTTTCTTCAAAAAACTAAGGCATGATTCTAAAAAATTGGATGAACCTATGACTCTAACTATAAAAAACATGGTGCTAACACCTTCCACTTTTCTATATTATCAGAGGAGGAGTTATCATCGTTGAGTTCTCTCTTTCCTTTTAAGTTTGTGGATCTCTCGAAAGGTTTTAGGTACCTGGGATTTTTTCTTAAACTTGCAAATTATAGAGTTGAATATTGGCACTGGCTCATCCATAAGTATGAGAAGTGGATCAGGCTCTGGTACCACCACTAAATCTCTTTAGGAGGAAGGTATATTTTGGTCAAGTCTGTGTTAGAAAGTATGCCAATCCACTGGTTGACGGTAGCTATTATTCTGACCTCGATGCTTACTAGGATTAGATAGTTGATGTTCAACTTCTTATGGTCAGGGACTGGGGAAAAGGATTAGATCCATCTCTGTAACTGGGAGTTTATTGCTAAACCAAAACCATAAGGTGGTTGGGGGATTAAGAATTTATCCTTGTTCAATAGAGCTCTAGCAGTGAATACCTTGTGGCGTTGCTTGATGAAAGACAACCTTTGGAACATAGTGTTATTGGATAAGTATCTCCCTTCTACCACTGTTGTGGCCGGTTTAGATCCACATCGAAGTTGTCACACAATGTTTCGATCTTTTGGCATAGCCTGGTCAAGTCAATGGAGGTAATCAACCAATGGTTGGCCTGGAATCATGTGTCACGACATTCAATTTGCATTCGTGAGGATATGATCCTAGGACTTAATACTGGCTCTTGGTTATCTCCCTCCCTGATTACTTCTCTAAAGTAGGAAGGTATACATTATTTATATTAGGCTAGAGGTATTGTCAGGACATGGCTCGTATTGGCATAGTGAAAAACAAGTGAAGTGTTGGGGTTATTAGGTACTGAGGCTGTGGAATGGGATAATTTTTGCAAATCTCTGATGGCTTCAGCCATCGAATTGATTGATAGACCTAATACTCTTATTTGGACTAGGGGTGATCGATTGGGATTCATTTTTACAAAAAATGCATATTTGGCCTTAGCTAGTAGGAACTGGTTATAAAGCAACATATGGTGGCATAGAAGACTCTCGACTTGGGATTTGGGGACAAAGGTAAGACTTTTTACATGGCTCTTGATGGAAGATAAGATCCTAACCTGGGACAACCTACAACGTAGGGGATGGTCTAGGCCAAGAATTTGTGTCCTTTTCTCACACGAGGTAGATTCAACATTACACATCATGATCCATTGTGGATTCACTTAATAGGCTTGGCTACAGGTGACTTTTTCTCTTTACTTAAACTTTAGTTGGAGGGGAGCCACTCTTCAAGCTAGGTTTCTAGACTTGTCAAATTCTTGTACTTCCCTTCCTCATTTACCAACCATTTTTTGCTGAAATATCTGGTTGGAGCACAACAAGATACTTTTTTATTGTGGATGACCCTCCTCAAATCTGGTTTTACTTAGGATTCTTGGCAACTTAGATTTTCCTTGGATAATAAGTCTTCTGGTCCGAATATCTCACCTTCCTCCAGTGCTTGATTCAGGAACAACAACTGGGTGGTTTAACGGAGCTGCTCAGGATAGTGGGATGAAAAGTGGTGCTAGTGCTGTTATTAGCACTGATGTGCATACAAAATTTAGATGGACTCTAAACTATGGATCGGGTACAAACAGTAGAGCCAAGATGTTGGGAGTTTGGGCCCTTCTTGCTTTAGCTTCCCAATTACATATTCAAGATCTACAAGTATTTGGAGACTCGAGAATTGTCATCGAGTGGTTGAATCAGAGAGGGAAACTACAGATCCTCAATTTACATTGTTAGAAAAAAAGGGTTAAAGAACTAGCGAAAGGCTTCAAGACTCTTTGTTTTACCCATGTCTTCAGAGAGTTCAATAAACAGGCAGATACTCTCTCAAAAAGTGATTTGTTCTTCCAGGAGGGAAACATTTCTTATTCCAAGGTGGTCGATGGACACCTAGGTCCCACTTTGTCACTTAAGCTCTGGTAAAGTTTTTTTTTAGTTAACTGGCAACTATAAGTCTCTTTTTGATCACTGGTGTCTGGTTTTGAGTCTCTTGCGGGCAGTCTGGATTTTTTTTGTATGGATTTGTTTGGGAGGGTTTTTGATGATGCACAACTTCTCTTTTCCAACTGGCTTTTGTCAGTACTGTATATTCCCCTTTGGGCGATGGAGAGGATCAAATATATCTCCTTTGAACCTGGGTTCTTGAATGTAAACTTTATATATTAACATAAGTGAATTTTTTTGTGGAAAAAAAGAGTAATTGTATAACCGTCTCCACTTATTCCATTTATTTATTTTTATATCTTAAAATATAATTTATTTTTTTATTAATGAGCAATTATAGTCTTCCCTGCTTATTCCACTCATTTATTTTTAAATATTAAAATATAATACAATTTGTATTTTTTCTTCTATTTTTTTTATAAATATTTATTGTGATTTTACTTTTCTTATTTTGAAAATTATGTCATAGAACAACTTTAAACATATTTTAATATTTATTTATGTGTTTTCTTCACTTATTTCATTCACATATTTTTAAATCTTAAAATATAATATAATTTTTATTCTTTCTTCTATTTTCTCATAAAATTCATTAATGAGCAATTGTATATTATTCCCCACTTATTCTACTTACTTATTTTTAAATCTTAAAATATATTATAATTTTTATTCTTTCTTCCATTTTCTCATAAATATTTATTGTGATTTTAAGTTTATCATTTTGAAAATTATGTTATGGAACAACTTCAAAGGGATTCTAATATTTGTTTATGTACCATGTCCACTTTTTCCACTTACTTATTTTTAAATTTTTAAATATAATATAATTTTTTTTCTTTCTTCCATATGTCATGGAACAACTATAAAGGGAATCTAATATTTATTTATGTATGGTCTCCACTTATTCCACTCAATTATTTTTAAATTTTAAAATATAATATAATTTTTTTTTCTTTCTTCCATTTTCTCATAGGATTTATTAATGAGCAATTGTATAGTCATCCTCATTTATTCCACTTACTTATTTTTAAATTTTTTTATTCTTTTTTCCATTTTCTCATAAATATTTATGGTGATTTCAAATTCATTATTTTGAAAGGTATGTCATGGAACAACTTTAAAAGTATTCTAATATTTATTTATGTCACTCACTACCTTTATATCATTCTATGTAAAATGGAATGTATTGTCAAAATTTTAAATAAATAAAAAATTAGTTTTAAAGGAAAAGAATCGTCTTTGATAAAAGGGAGTCGTAACGTGTGATTTGGATGGTGCATAACATGATAATATGTGGTTAGTGGTAAGTGGGGCTCAATGAATTATGAGTAAAAACAAAAGAAAATGAATCATATTTTTTTAATGAAATGAAATTGTCTTTCAAATGAATAGATTGAACAAGTCAGGGTCATGGTACATAATATGTGGTCCGTGGCTAAACCAATTAATAGAATGCATGCACTAAGGAAGAAACTACCACGGACTTGTAGCTTCCATTTCGTTACTCACTAAAATTCTTATTGGTTTTTAATTCAATTGAATTTAATAATTAAACAATAATAAATTAGGTTAG
>SNQJ01S0066905.1:0-23674 GCA_010110895.2 Picea sitchensis | reverse complement strand
CACAAAATGAAATAGAGTTTTGTAAATACATCTAAAAGCTTAAAATAAACTACTAAGCACAAGTTTCAAGTTGGCCTACAAGTGACCTATATGACAAATTTTCCAAAAATACAAACAACCTAAAAATACATATTTTTAGTGACGTAAATGAACACTTTCTTGCTCTTCATGTCCCTCGTCAAATTGAGGGAAGCTTGGGCCTTCATTTTCCATCGGGTCATGTAGCTAATGAATTGTTTCCTTTGGCTCATATTAGAGTGAAATTATTGTTCCTTGATTATTGGAAGCCATGGAAAGAGAGTGCATTCTCTAATTGACCATTAAACTTTTGAGCTTGATACACTCTTCTTCCATTGTATCCATTATTTGTGTCTAAAGCAACAAAATATTCATTACATTTGTATTGTGAGTGGTGCATTCCTATTCCAATTCAGATATTTTTGTGGGCACTTCCATCATAGCACTATAATTGGCCTGACTAATCTCCTCATGTCATCTAAATTTCTCTAACTTCAACATTTTCCATAGCTATTATGTATAAGATATCGGGAAGAGAAGGTTCTAAAGAACTAAGCATGGTCTTGTAATGTACAAGAGAGTTCCAACATTTGAAAGAAACAAGCCAAAATGAGCCTAGAAGATCCAAATCATCGAAGATGATCCCATAAGTAAGGAGATCTAAAAAATCATCACATGAGAAAAAAAAATAACTCTCAACCCTCCTGAAAGTCAAAAAGGTCATAAACTACCAAATCACCAATTGAATAGAAAGAAATATTTTTTAGGACTTTCCTTGCCCTAGGTATGCAATTAGAGGAAAGGGAAGAATTTTCCAACATATGAGAAATGGATATATGTTGTCTCACTTATGCACATCCTTCCTAACATTGGAGGGTTAATGACCTAGGGTTCATCCAGAGTTGACCAAAAAAACCCCAAGGCATCGACATATCAATCTTCATTCGATGACCAAAGAAGTTCTCACTTGAGACACCATGAGAATCACAGAGACCATTTGGTCTTGTGTCGGATATGAAGGGATAAAGAAACAAGGAAGCCACTTGGGATATTATTCATTCAATCATACTCCATTAACAAACTAACAACATATTCCATTAACGCAATCATCCAATAATATCATAACAAATACATAAAGTAACTGAGAGAATTGAAGCTTTATATTATCTCATTAAACATCAGAATGCATCCATCAACAGATCCACATTACACAAGGAATCATGCTCTACACTCTGATCCATTCTACAATGCATGCATCACAATGCGCCATGCACTCTATGTTCATACTCTACACTACTAAATTGAATCCATTACAAACTCTAAACATGACTTTTCCAGAATCATAAAAACCTGTTACAAAAACTCAGAACATGACTCATACAAAACTCAGATTGCCTCCTTGCAGAGCTCAGAAAAACTCTTATTTTCTCCTCTCTCTCAAAGATTTCCATTGTTCTCTTTTCCTTCTCCTCTACTTTTTTCTCTGGCACTATGTCCCTTTCTTCTCTTCTCCACTCGCTCTAGTGATCACTAGTTTCGCACGCTTCTATTGTCCACATGCATCCCATGTAACCTCTTTGGAGTGTGGCATTCCTAATGATCTTTCTAGCTCAGCCATCATCTTTTCCATGAAATCTCGTGCTATCTTGGTTCATTATTCGAGAAGATTCCTGTAGATCTTCTTCTTAATCAACATTATTGCGGTATCTTTATGATCTTCAGTGCATAATATAGAACTCACTTGGTGCACACACCTTATTCCATATGTTGCACAACTGTTGATACGTGCACGCAAAACTAATGTGTGCGCAAAAATGATGTGTGCACAAGGTTGATGTGTGTGTTCACCCAAACCTTTGGTTGTCAATAGGTCCCCAACACTATCATTTGGCTCATCCTTGAGCCAATGGCATTGTTCATGGTATGATAGAAGCAATCGATGGGACTGTCTACATGAGTTCCTGAAGGAACTCTCGGAATTGGATATCAACTTCATCCAAAGTTTCATGTAGCTACTAAGTGAGTTGGACCACCTGATATGTATCAACGGTTGTGACTTGTGGAAGCTGAAGGTTAATGAGTTCCATTTTCTCAAGCATTGGGGTTGCCACGACTTGAGCTATTGAAAGCTATGTGTAGAATATTTGGGCCTTATCGACTGCTTCATTGGTTATTCCAGATATATTTTGATGTTCCACTCGAGCTGCAATAATTTCTCTCGTCTTGCTAGCGATGGTTACCATCATAGCTTGACGCTCACCTGAGGGTAAGGACTTCAGGTTGATTTTCTGTTGGGTGACCTTTGTTTCTGTATCACAAATCCATTCGTCAATGGTGACTATCTTAGGGGGATTCTAGAGGTGATTCCAGAGCATAAAACTATACTCAACCAACCTTGAAAAATCTTTTAGTCACACCCAACTATCCATTTTTGGGTGATTCCTCATCCACAACGATATTTTGTTGCAATTCTAGATCCTCTAGGGTAGACCGCTAGAGCCTCATGCAAAGCTCAAGGTTCTATGACTCCAATACCTTGAAGCGTGTTTTCACTATGTCAATTTTCTGAGATGTGGAGACTTCCAAGACCTCATATTTTGTGCTAGGTACTTGTGTGTACATTTCATTGACTGTGCTCAGGATCTCTTTATGGGCAATAATAGTTGAAGCATGTTGATATTTCATCTCCTTGTGCGCATATACTTCAGTTTCATATAACACTTTCAAGGCTTGACGGGATCGTACCTCTTTTTGATATTCTGCACGAGTCCCATCATGCACAACGAGTTCTAACTAGTGTGGTTTCTACAGTTTCTCATGGGATAGACTAAGTGTCTCATGCCATTCTCCTAACTCTACTTTAAGAGTGGTAATGTATTTTTGCACAACCAGGGTAGGAACTAGCACTAAATTAATTCCTATAGTGGCCACATCATAAGAAACGACCATCAACGGATCAAATTTCAGTGCCCTCCCTTGACTTCCACTGCTGGCAGTGTGTTCCTATGCCTAAGAGTAGTTTCTTCGGAGGGAAATGCAACAAAAGTTTGTTGACAAAGGTTGTCGAATTTTCTTGTGGCCTCCCTCTGAATATTTTGCTATAAAACTAGTTGACCTATTAGTTCCCTAGAAAGACTCAGAATTCTAGGTGCAAGTCGTCCTGGCCCCTGTGTTGCAATGTTGGTTGCTGACCTTTTTTCCTTGTTGATCCATTGTCTTTTTGTGTTGTCATGTGTGGGTCGTAAGGGCATCTGCATATTCTACATTGGGACTGCTTCAATAATGGAGGTAGCATGGATGTTTGACAAGGAAGTGGACATCGTATATTCACGCTCAAGTTCTGAACTGGAACCGAGATGGAGAGGGGTTGTGGAATCTAGAATGGGGTTCTTATTTTGTTTGAGGGCCTCATTTTCCTTACACATCCTAACTACTTGGGATATCCCTTGTTCCTTCTATCATGTGGCATCAACATGCCTTCTATCTTGATTTCTTTTGGTGTGTGTCCATTCGGTAACACCGTGTTTAATATATTCTTTTGTAATACAAAATAGAAGCATGGCCATCACAGCTCCCTGGTCATCACTGGGATAGATGTATATGTTATGAAAATTGCATTGAAATTCAAGAAAATGTGCATACCTATCTATGAAATTGTGAAGGATGCGCAATTATGAGTCAACATCTTGGATGAGTTGATTGTACCATCTATGAAAATCTCTATCATTGTCAGCCAGAATTTTGGGAATCTTATTCAAGTGTAATGAAACAAGTTTGGGGGCAACGAAGGCAGGTACACCCACTGCATCATTCTTGTGGTCCGAAGAGGACTTCCATGGAATCATTTCAATAAGCATAATAATCCAGTTTTAGTGGAAATCCTTACTGAGGTTCTAAGATTCTAAGAAATCATCCACAAACTCATTAACGATGTAGAATTCCTATGTCATTTGGACACTTCCAACACAACATTCCACGACTACGATGACCCCGAGTGGGAATTCATCCTTTTGGCACTTTCTCAGTAATTTACATGCGAGAAATTGTGTGGAAATCATACTCGACGATCGTTAATTTCTATAATCACCATGTCGTGGGTCCCTCGACGTGTAGTATACTTTCCATAAATGTCATCCTATGTTGCATCTTTGGCTCTAAGTGCTTTCACTAGTTCCTCATTGTGTATCTGAAGACCCATAACGTGATGCATTGTCTCTACATCAACTAGGTATTTGTTATCTAGCCAGAGTTATCCATCGTGTAGTCGAGTGAGTAAAAATAAAATCTATGTCATGATGGATACACTGCGGCCAAAGTGAGGGCAGTCTACCAGTGTCAGGATGTCAGTCTGTCAAAGGGGCTTGGCCCATTCTTGTGTGACTAACAGTGGATACCCATTTGCACCCATGATTTCTTATGCATAGTTGGGGAAAAATAGCTTTGGGAACTAGACTGGGTCATAAACATTATAGTCGATGAAGCATATGTCTTGAAATTTCCCAATCTAGGAGCCCGTGAAACTAACATTAGTAGGTAACATTGTCTCTGGTATTTATTTGTCCCTAATGGCCTTATCTTTGTTACAGGCCCACGACTTGTTGGAAGAGACCAATGGTGGCTACAATCACTAGGCACCTTTGTATCATCGAGCTTCTATATATAGGGATGCGAATATAAGGTTGGAATCATATGAATTGCACTTGTTTGTCACTTGGTGTGCTTCTCTGTGGCACTGCACCTATATGGAATCAAAATTAAATGGAAACAGTGACAAGAAAACCATATTATGGCAGTATTAATGCATTCAAGGTAAGCTTTCCACAATGGTATTGTCAATCTGTTGTAAAGGCCATTTACTATTGATGGGCCTTGAGATTAGAATCACACACCTTGGGGGTTGTTGTAACATAATTTTTCTCATTGTATCGTCACTCCCTTACCGTCAACAGCTGGGAAGGACTGGCCATCCACAATTTCTTCCATTGGCTGGACTTTGCCAGTGGCACTCTATAGTCCTAGTTCTATCCTTTTGGATCAATATGACATTTAAACTTTAGTTCATTTTAAAACATGCAAAATCTTTATATTTGATTGTGGCATTTATCACCATATTATTCTCAAAATGTGCCAAATATTTGTGAGGTTACGGCCAGACATATCCACCTTTATTACACCAAAGTGTCTACACTACCTAATATTTATTGTGATTTGACTACTCCATGCATTCATAAAGTATTATTATTCGGGGGTGCCACACATGGTTACTTTGTACCCTTGTGTCTATACCAAAGATGTTAGTCTATTGCATCGGCCCCTAGCGGGTCGGGACGTTTCTTTACTCGAATCCAGTTTCTGGGTCCTTTCCATGGAGGGCCATCCACAGTCGTGGTTGGGACCAGGGAATCTGTTGGCCACCCAATCCTGCATTGGGTTCAAACATTGGCCTACACTTCCATCCACTAGCTCGATGATAGTCGAAGGAAAACGAGGGACAAAACTTTCTACTGGCATAACGTGCTTGATTTTCGGATGGATTTGTCTCACATTCAGACTCTACTTGTATAGCCAGTATCTCTCAGAGGAACAAATATATTTTTGGATGTCGACCCCCGGCCTAAACCTTTCCTTCATTGATTCCACTACTTCTTCCCATTCGTATAGATGTTCATGATACAACGCCCACCATTGTGCAGGTATTTCTTCCATCATTGTGTCAAAGGATTGTATCTGGTGGGTTAAGGGAAATTGTTGCATTTGAGAAATGAATGTGTCCACCGAATCCATTCCATCAAATTGATATAGAGTATAAGGACCAAACTCAACCTCACTCGTTGCGGTGGTAATTCATGTGCATCTCCTAGTCGAGACTTTATATATCTTATTCTACCATCTCTTCATAGCAACTTTTGAATTAGTATCATATGACTTCACACTTCTCCAGGTCAGATCCCCATCCACCGTGGGATTGATGTAATCCCTTCTATGCGGTATGATTTGATAGATGTTTTCAATAATGTATCTTTTTTCATCCTCATTCATAGGATCATTGTATTTGTTGTATTCATTCAAATCTATTGACACAATCACGTGCAAAGTGTTTGTCTCAAAATACATATGTCATTTCTTCAAATTCAACCCGACAATATTTTCAAATACCCAGTCAATACCAAGTAGTGCAGGGTAGGGATCTGAGTCATCCATAATCTCAATCACCTCAAAATATGTCTTTGTATTCACCTCTTCAATGTTTACTTCGACCTATTCCAACCTAACTATATGATATATTATGTATTGATTATCCAGCTTGAGTTGAATGGGGGACGACACCAGGTTAGGTCTGCCCACCAACTCCCATGATTTCTTTGGTAGGATGACCACATCGGATCCCAGATCTAACATAACCCCATCTATCTCATATCTTCTGAGTTCATCTATCATCTTGAAGTCTTTGCATGTGCACTTCTTTGTGCTTACCTAACACACATCTCTTTCTGGTAGTGGGGCAGATATAGATACAATTGTACCTTGTTTCCCCATGCATCTTGTTAACATGTGTGTCAACATTATTGCAAGATCATGATCACTTAACAACTTTAAACAAAAATGCAATAAGTTTCTTACTTGGTCTTATACTTGTCCTTCATGACCAATGTCATGTAGTGCTTCTTCTCGCCTTGTGCGCCTCAGCTCTTTGCACACATTTTCCTTAATTTCCATTTGTTCATCCCTTCACACTTCTTCCTACCTGTGGGCTTCTTCTGGTGACCTCTATGTCTCGCACTGTATCTCTTCATGCACACAAGCTTACTTCAAAGACTTCTTTGTGGCACGCTGCAATTATTCATGGACTCGGGCTTCCTCTAGCGATCTTTGTGTGGCACATTGTACTTCCTCGCATACCTGGGATTCCTCTAGCGACCTTTGTGTCATGCACTGCAACTCTTCTCGGGCTCTCTTCTCCTATATATCCCTCTATGCATCGCACATAAACCTCTTTTGTTGTGTAGGATCAAGCTTGGGAAGGGTGTGTGCCACTTTTTTTATCTTCCCTTTTTCTCTCTAGCCCAAGATTTCTCCATGCTCTAAGTCCATTCTCGTTTTAGCTCCTCCTCAGGTTATCACCCACACATGAGCTTCCTCATCCTTGTTTTGATTATTGTGTGGCTCTACAGTTACCATGTTTTACTGTGCCTTCTTCTCTTCCCACTTCTTCAACAAGTTGGGACAATCCTCAATGGCATGCTCGATATTGTAGTAGTACCCATAGAGAGTGTGCGGTTTGGTACAAAATCTTGAAATGTGGCCTATCTCTCCATAATTGAAACAAGTGGGTGGTATTCCTCCACCTCCGCCATACCCTCATCTTCTGCCTTGTCCATATCCACTTCTTGGACCTCCCTAGTATCCACCTCTTTCTGCTCCTTTGTTGTCACAACCTTTCTTCTCTTCCTGAACCCGTAAGGCATCATGAGTGTGGTCTTGCATCAACGTAAGTGACCAACAGTTTTTCACATTGTGCCCCATGGATTTGTAGAACTCGCAAAATGAAGTATAGTGATTCTTTTGGTATTTCTCAAGTGTTGGGAAATGAGGAGGGATATGTCCCCATTGTTTGCAAATATGGCACCACTCAGTCTGAGGCCTAGTTAGAAATGGATTCAACACACTTGTCACCAAGTAATTTCCCAATGTAGGTCATTCATCCATGCAAAGACCTTCTGATTGACATGTAGTACACCATACGTTCTCATGCACCACTTTTTTCTTTGCCATATCTTTCAACTGCATTGTCAGATTCACAAGTTGGGACTGCACTTGCGTCAATCCTGCTAATGTCTCTCCATCTCTTGGCATGGATTCCAGGTGCATCACAATCTCCATCGACTCTGCCTAAGTGGTCACCTTCTACTAGGCGAGTGAAACTTGGATATGGGGGAGTAGTTTTGCAATGAACCATTACCTATGTTGAACATCTTGGATCTGGAATGTCAGCCTATCTAACAATATATTGAACCACTAGTCATAATCCCATATGGTCTCTCCAATTTGTTGCTTGATTTATTTGATTTCAGTATTTCACTGCAATTTTGACTTAGGATTCCGAAACTCCCTAAGAAAATCTCTCTTAATTTGTGCCAGGGACCTCGTCTATCCTGCTGGTGTAGTCACCTTGTGCTTCATGTACCATGTCATAGATCTATCTCTAAAAGTGTTCTCTAGTTTCATAATCTTCGATGCTTCATCTGTGATCCTCTTCACAGACCATATAGCCTCACATGTGAACCAATGTTTCTCTACATCATCCTTACCCATCCCATGAAATACATGTATCCTCAGTTTTGTATATTGATTTCTCATTCTCAATCTAGGGTTGTGTCCTCCCAACTAACTACTAGTTGTTGGTGATCTTGGTACTAATACTCTTCCCTGCGAAGTATTGCTAACTTTGTCTTCTTCTTCACTCATATCCTCTCTTGTTTCTTCTACTACTCTTTCTTCCTATACTCATTACCACAATGTCTGATATTCTTTATTCTTAGTTACAAATGTGCAAGGGGGGTGGTTCAAAGAGTGGGGTGCCTCCATCTTCTCTCATCATTTCTTGTGAGGGATCCTAGAGAATTTCCTACCTATAGCCATGCAGGACCATTCATTATAACTAAAGCCTCTTCCCCTTCCCGAAGGGGTTATTCACCATCCTCGCTTACTTCAATGCCTCTACTCTACGTCTCATCTTCCTTTGAGTTTGTGGCATCTCTCAACATCCAATGGGATCAAACTTCATCTTCTCTGACCCTACTACCACTACTTCTAGTATCTTCATTGGATACCCTACTCCTAATGTCACGTATCTTCAACGAACTATCTCCTTATGTGCTCCTCTCTAGCACAACACTCTCTCTCGTACTTCCTCCTGGTGTGATCTCCTTCCTCTTCATTATGGGTATGACCCCTCATCTTTCACCCCTTGTTTTCTTCTTTCCGCTCATCTATTCTTCTTTCCTCTTTAGCTCAACTCTTCTTGCATATATTTTGGATTTTTCTCTCCTCTGATCTTTTGGATCCATTCTCTCCTCACCTCATCTCAATATCTTATGGATCCTCTCAATGCTATCCATCTCCTCTCTATTTTCCCCCCTTCTTTTCATCCCCCCCCAAAGCTAGGGGGTCTATTCATCCATCCCATCTAGCTCTATATGCATCAATTGTTTCTCTATGAACAACATCTTCTGAAAGTCTCTTTTGAGGACCTTCAACAAACTTTCTTTCATCCTTGTAGAAAGAATCACACTATTCTATGGAAAACTCAATAATGTATCCCTCCTTTAATTTGGAAAACCAGAAATTGATTGCTCGTGCCCACTTATTATCCAATGCCTTTAGCCTATCGACTATAGTATGGTCCTATACCAATGGTTCTTGGGGTATCAAAGTAGTGTTAGTGGCGTTTTTCCTCTTCAACCATTCATACAACAAACATGGAAACTCAACAAACAAAATCTCATGCAAATCAATGTAGATGTACCTCTCCTTCCAATGCTCCATGTTGGTTATTAAACTCTGAGTTTCTCATCGTGCAAATTCATCTTCCTTCCCAGATAACCAATCTTGTATTTCCTCTCGAGATGGATTTCGCCTCATTATCTCCCTTCATTATGCTATACAAAACCTTCAGGTCTCGACAATGGAACCATTTTGGCTCTCTTATGTGCATCCTTCCTGACACTGGGGGTTGATGACCTAGGGTTCATCCAGAGTTGACCAACAAAACCCCAAAGTGTTGACATATCAATCTTCAGTCGAGGACCAAAGAGGGTCTCACTCAAGACTCCATGATAATCACAAAGACCATCTAGTCTTATGTCAGATATGAAGGGATAAAGAAAACAAGGAATCCACTCGGCCTATCATTCATTCATTCAATCATACTCCATTAATATACTAACAACATAAACCATTAGCTCAATCATCCATTAATATCATAACAAACACATCAAGTAACATAGAGAATTGCAACTTTATATTATCCCATTAAACATCAGAATGCATCCATCAACAGAGCCACGTTACTCAAGGAATCGTGTTATGCGCTCTGATCCATTCTACAAATCATGCATTACAATGCGTCATATGCTCTATGTTCAGACTCTACACTATTGAACTGACTCCATAGCAAACTCTAAATAGGCCTTTTCCAAACTCAAACAAAACTATTACAAAAAATCAGAACATGACTCATACAAAACTTGAACTGCCTCTTTGTAGACCTCATAAAGGCTCTTCTCTTCTCCTCTCTCTTTGGAAGACTTCCTTTGTTCTATTTTCCTTCTCATCTACTTTCTTCTCTGGCGCTCTATCCCTTTCTTCTATGCTCCACTTTCTCTAGTGATTGCCAGTTCCACACACTTTTGTTGTCGGAATGTAGCCCACATAATCTCTTTGGAGTCTGGCAGTGCTAACATCCTTGTCAGCTCAACAATCATTTGTCCCACAACCTCTTGTCTCTCTAGGTTCATTATTCAGGAATATCCCCAAAGATTTTCTTCTAAATCGGTGTGCATGCAATATCTTTCCAATCTTCAGTGCGCAATATAGAACTCACTTGGTGCACGCACCTTATTCCATCCATCTCGTAGCTACTGATATGTGCATGAAAAACTAATGTGTGCGCAAGGATAATATGTTCACATGCAACCTACCCAAAAATTTGGGTGCCAACAATATCACTTATGCCATAGCCAGTTCCCTCTGAGAATCCTCCAACACACAATGCCCTAACACCAAATTGATCCACTTCCAACCAATCTTGAAAATGCCTGACACAATCCCATCATACATAGGAGCTAAAGGCAAGGGAGAAGAACCACTTGAGAGCACTCATAATAGTAGAAGAAACCCACTAGAAAACACTGAAATACCCACCAAAACTACAACCCAACAAACACAAAACCACAGACTTGAAATCCTCCACTGTAAAGAGCCAAACACAACCATTTTCCCAAATCATTGAAGCTAAATCTTCAATCAGCATTGAATTACCACAAGCTGAGCATACAAAAGCATGAGCACTTGGTGGACAGATCTCCTCAAACTTCCTTTCACAAGGCTTAATCAAATTAATTGCATTAAATGGGTCATCTTGATTGATGTGCACATTAATTTATGCTTAATTCAAAATTTAGAGGTTATCCTAAATTTTATCTCACCACATTTTATTAAAGCTTTCAAATAAGGATATCCCTCATCTAATTCTTGAGAGGAGAGTTTTCAGTTGGCTCCTTTCTATATTTGATTGGAGAATCATTTCCATTATGACCAGCATAGAATCTTCAAAAACCAATTAGGAGTTGATGCATTCCTCCTTGGCAATAAAGAGTCCACACCACAATAGAAATGCCTTCCTCCTTGGCAATAGAGAGTCCACACCACAATAGATTATTTGAAATGTTACCTAAACTTTGAAATGTTCCCTAAACCCCCAAACATGATAGGCTATCATATTTTCTCTGAGATCATGGAAACTCCCCCACACCTCTCATTATATATAAATATATATAATTAACTAAAATTGATTAAACTAAAAATCTGTATATAAATATGTATAATTAACTAAAAATCTCTGATTTCACTCTTGCAAAGATAATGTCTATTCAGCTAATATGGAAAAGACTGATAACGAGCAAAGTCCCACTATCTTCGCATGGAATGTCAATCCCAATTTTGTTGCTTCATTCTCTTGCAATTAGTCATGAAAGTCGCCAAATTCTGCACATAAACAACAATCCCATCCCCAACTCCAACTTCAATGTGTACTTCGAAGTTCTGTTTAGCAGCTAGAGAACATTTTATAAGTTCTGTTTAGCAGCCAGAGAAAATTTTATAACTTCGAATGTGTACTTTGAAGTTCGCTTTTATTTTCGAAGTTCTGTTTAGCAGCCAGAGAACATTTTATAACAGTTTTATGACTTCCTTGACACAAGAAGAGTGCTTGTAACAGCTGCCATCTAACATTTCTGAGAAGCGGATTTTTTTTAATAGTAGGAGCGATTCAACAACATTGCTTTTAATTCTCTATTACTTTTAAATGCATAATTAAATTAGTTTGATGATTGGTGAAACTTTGACTTTATAAAAAGCAGAGAGTGATTGATGAAACTTAGAATTTGTCTTGCATTTAATTTTTTACTCAGAAACTTTTGCTAGATGTTATATCTTTATATCTTTGAAATTATTTTATTGAATAATTGTAGTATCATAATTGAGAAAAATGAAGTTTTAACAACTAATAATAAACAGAAGTTAAGAAAATGTTTAATATTGTGATAAGGCTTTGCTCAGAAACCTTTGCTAGATCTTAAGAAACAGAAGTTAAGAAAATGTTTAATATTGTGATAAGACTTCAAGGAAAATACAAGCATGGTTGTAAAGGTTCAAGAGGATGGTACTCATGCTCAACAACCCTTGCCTTGGCATGCTTATGGAAACAATCCATATTGGCTAATTATTAGAAAGAATAAAAGATCAAGATAATTGCTACTATGTAGACATTCATATGAGAAGGTTAATTTGATATGGGAGCTTGTTTTATCATTTTTAATCACTATCTTGTCATTGTTTTATTATTTTTAACTAATATTTATCTTTTAAAAAATTAAAAATTCCTTCTATTAATATTTTATTTACATTTTTTGAATATTATTTTAAAACTTCTTGATATTAGCATATCTTTGTATTTCTCTTGTATTTATACTTTATTTTGGTGTGAGATAAGGGAAGAATGTTTACATTTATCTTGTATTTACATTTTATTTGTTTTTTTTTTACAATAACAACTAATTTGTATTAAGGGTCGGCAAACTAGCTGTCGGGTGCTTTACATGAGGAAATCCATTAAGACTAATAGTTGAAGCTCATGGTTCAGCTTTCCCAGGTGAGCCAGAATTCCAGGGTAAAGGAGCCTAGTTGACCAAGGTCTTAATGTTGTCGCTGCTAGAGGTGGATTTAATTGATTTTTCCCTCCTCGTTTCCCTTCACCTGTGTTGTCTTCTTTTTGGCCCATTCTTCAGACAGTTTATCTATTTTGGCTTCAAGCCTGCTTAGGCGATTCCCAAAATCTCCATGCAGATTTGCCATATCCTTGAATTGGGCATCTGAATCGGATGTGAGATCCTTGCACAGATCTTTGAGATCCTGAACGAGAAGGTCGTATCTTTGTTCTTCGGAGAAGTCATTGTTCAACATGCTTCTTGCTTGCTCTCTAACCACAGCCTTCAGCCTGATGAGCTCCATTTGCATCTCTCCCAGCCTTTATTCCAGTGATGGCCCGAGCTTGGAGCTGGAGGCCATTATAGAAGAATGTGATTTCTTTACCTTCTCAGCGCTCGGAGTGCTTCCCAAGCTTGGACTCGTTTGAACGCTCCTGCATCTCTTGAAGTCTCGGCCGCAGATATAGCCTCTATGCATCCAGTCTTCACGTGAGTCTCTACCTTTTGGTATGGACCTCCATCCTCCTTTACTGGATTTGGCTGAAAGAAGTGCTGACAAATGCTAGGCATTGGGATTTGCAAATCGACCATGATGACAGGTATCTGCCTGCAAAGGAATGAGTGCTTTCCTGAAAAACAATGTCCAATGGGTCATCTGAATGAGTGGTTTGTATCTTTTGGAGTCTCTACTTCTAGGGAATGGGTGCAAGCATTTCAACGTCGTTCACTAATAGTGTAGCCTTTCCCATGGTTGCTCCTTTGTTTGCTTCGGAGTCGGCTTGAGTGTTTAGCCCTCACAATATATGGTAGAATATGACCTCCTTAAAATTATGCAGTAGAAGGGTTAGTTTCCTGAGCATTTGTCTTAGTTTGAGATTGTTTTGCCTCCTTCTCGTCTTCAGAGCATGTATGATTACTATGGAGTCTCCGAAAACCACCAGGTTCTAGATGTTTTTGGTAACAGCTAGCCTAAGGCCATGCCAAAGAGTGAGCGCCTCTGCCATGTTGTTGGTTTCAATGCCTAGCCCCCAACAGTAGGAGACCTCCATCATACCCAAAGGGCCTAGAAGGATCCCTCCCCCTCCGGCTGCCCCTAGGTTCCCTTTCGATGCTCTTTCGAATGGAAAACTATGCTTTCCTAGAGAGGACCTCCACTTGAAGAAGTCTTGTTCTTCCAACCTAACTTCCCATCTTGTTCTCGGGACTGACTTGGTGGCTAATCGATGTTGGTGGTTTGGGACAAGATCTTTTAGCCACTGTTCTTCTTCTTATTCTAGATTTTTTGTGTTCCGAAGCTTTATCTGAGCGTCTAGTGCCTCGCTCAGATGTGCCTTTGTTTTCATTTCCACTTGGATTGGGTTGCAACTTTTCTCTTTGAAAAGCCTATTGTTTCTTTCCAACCAGATTTTCCACATTACAAACTTGGGAAGCCACATACAACTTTCTTTGAGTAGATCCTTTTTTCTCATGGAGAACGGGGAGCGGTTCGCCCAAGTACTTAGGAGATCCCAAGTCTTGGAGGGAAGTGTTAATTTGTCTAGACCAATCTTTACTACATTCTCCCAGACCTCTTTTGCATAGGGGCAAGTGAGTAGTCAGTGGTCAGTAGTTTCCTCTTCAGACATGCAGAGCGGGCATCTTGAGGGGCCTTGCCAACCTCTTCTTCTTAAATTTTCACTTGTCAAAATGCTTTTGTGTGCCATTGTCCAAGTGAACGTGTCGATTTTAGGGATCAACTTGTGGGACCAAATAGTCTTCCATGACATTGGATCTGGGGGAACGTGAGGGATTTCCTGAAGAGCCATGTAACCTGCAGCTGCAGAGTAAGTTCCGGTGGTTGTGCCCCAGCCTCTTTTATCCTTGGATGAGGCTTTCAGGGGGGATTTCCCTTGTAGCTTCTCCAATAGAGTTTTGGCTTCGTTTTCGTGTATTTCTGGGTAGTTCCCCAGGTCCCATTCTTTCCAATTCTCTGCCTCGTTTTTCTTCCCATGTAGATATGTCCCATAGTGTGAGACAGTTATTGGAGTGAAACCAGGCTTTTATATTGGACGGTTATTGGTGGTCTATCGGCGGCTCCTCTAGAATCGAGTCCTCCCAGACCCTTATGCATCTCCTGTTGCTAGGGATCCAGGTGTGCTTGGATTTGAAGTGATCTAAGGACCTGAGATAGAGTGTGAGAATTGGCGAACCTTTGAGAAATTTTGGCGGGCGTTCCAGGCATCTAATGCGCTTCCCTAGGAATTATTTTTTCCACAGGACTTCCTTGCTCCAGGAGGATTTGCTAGAGATTAAATTACACATAATTTTGGCCCCCAATGCTAGATTTTAGGTAGCTACGTCTCTGATTTGAAGGTCACCTTCTAGAATCGTCTTCTTTATTTTTTCCTAGCTTACTAGGTGGAGTTTCCTCTCAGTTTGCTTTCCTCCTTCCAACAAAAATCTTCTCAGCAAGGTATTTATCTTGTTGACGATGGTTTTTGGCGCAAGAAGTATTGAGTTTTGGTAGATTGGGAGACTTGTCAGGACAGATTTCAGCATGACCACTTTCCCTACAAGATTTAACCATGTTGCTCCCCAAGCTTGAATGCGGAGCTTCATTTTGTCCAAGAGGGGAAGCCAATGAACCAGCTTAGGAGTTTCTTTGAAAATTGGTATTCCCAGGTATTTGAATGAATCCCAGGTAGTTGATCCTTCCATTTCTAAAACTCTAGTGATTTCCAACATCTCTCTTGGTGAGCAATTCCAGCCGTAGACTTTACACTTTTGACCATTGGTTTTGTTGACTGAGACTTCTTTGTATCAGTCTAGCTCATGCCTGAAGTTTCTAGCTGATAGGACACTGGCTCCAGAAAGGAGAAGGGTGTCATCTGCAAATTGTGTGTGATTGATGTCTTTGACGTTTGTCACCATTCTGAGACCGGAGAGGGAGCGAATCTGCTGACAATGTTCTAGCTGGAAGCTTAGAACTGAAGCTTGGATGGTGTACAGTAGCAGAGACAGTGGAAAGCCTTGTCTCAGTCCCCTGAAGACTTGGAAGTAATGTGTTGATCAGTCATTCACCAACGGGGAGATCCACGGAGCGACTATACAATCTTTGATCCAGTTTATATTTTTTTCGGCAAATCCCATTTGTCTCATTACTTGGAAGAGAAAATCGTGTCTTACTCTATCGAAAGCGTTGGCTAAGTCTAGCTTAATGATCATACCTTTCTTTTTACGCTGACATCTAGAGTGAATTTCTTCTTGGACCAGCACTAAGTTGTCAATAATTTGGCACCCTTTGATGAAGTCACCTTGGTTTTCCATAATGATGCCTGGTAGGATTTCTTTAAGCATGTTCACGATGATTTTGGTGACCAGTTTGTAGCTCGTGTTGCATAGGGAAATTGGGCGGAATCTACTGAAGTTGCTCTCCCTTTTTTCTTTCGGTATCAGCGCTAAGAATGTTGAGTTTGTGCTTCCCCCAATTTTGAAACAATTTTGGGATTTTCGGACCATTCTTAGCAGATCTTCTTTGATGATTGGCTAGGAGGCTTTGTAGAAGTGAGTTGTAAAGTCGTCAGGCCCAGGGGCCTTATTGGATTCCATATGATCTAGTGCTTTCTTGAACTCTTGAAGCTATATGGGGGTCGTTAGCCTTAGATTATCCTCCTCCTGCACTTGATGGCGAACTAGTGTCAAGGGATAGGACTTGGGGTCTACGGGAGCTTTGCGTGGGGCTTAGTAAAGATCTTTGTAGAAATCATCGGCAACCTGTTTTATGCCTTCGAAATTGTTAATCTCTTGTCCTTGAGAGTGGATTTCTTTAACCATTTTAAACTGCTTCTGAACTTCTATGTGCTTGTGGAAATATCTCGTGTTCTTGTCTTCGGCTTTGAGCTAGAGACTTTTGGATTTCTGGTGCCAGTATTCTTCCTCCTCTCTGCATGGACGATGGAGCACTTTTTGGAGATCGACTTCTTGTTTTAGCAGCTCTTGGGTTAGTATTTCCTCTTCTAGGCTTAATTGGTGGCTCTCTAGAGCTTATTTGACTCCTTTTCTCCTAGAAGTTGGAGACATGAGGGTTCTGGCCCAAGTTTTTAAGGCTTCTTGAGAATTCACAACTTTTCTTCCCAAACATAGAATGAGGAGCCTTGGACATGCTCGCTTCAGGCGCTGGAACGATCTCCTAGAATCCTTCTTGATGGATCCATATTGGGCTAAAATGAAAGGGAATGGAGCCGAGGTTAGCTTCTGAGAAGAGGTCCAAGAGGATAGGCTTGTGATCTGAGGTGTATATGGGAAGAATTTTGGAAGAAGCTGCTAAACCGAGGGTCAGGAAGGAGGATTGGACAAGGAATATTTCCAAACTTGCTGCAATGTGCCTTGAGCCCATTATTTTATTTGTTTAGGTGTACTTCCCTCTGCCTAGTTTGATATATTCCAAATCCCAATCCATGATGAGATCTTCCACCCACTCTCTAACTAGATCTCTGACCGGAGAGCCCCCTTTTTTCTCTGAAGAAGTGATTGTGATGTTGAGATCCCCTGCTATTATTATATTCTTGGGATTGTGCAGGTTTGGGAAGGACTTTAAGGAGTCCCAGCAGACTCGTTTCTTTGAAAAAATCACTGGAACATAAATATTGAAGAGGCTAATGAGGTGATCTGATTCTTTGTGGAGGAGTTTAGAGTAGATCCAATGGGTACTTTTTTCTTCTTCAATCAGATCCATCTTTGAGTTGTCCCAGAAGGTGTTGATTCCCCCTGATGCGCCTCTGGCACTTACTGCTTTCCCTTGGCCTTTTTCCCAAAAGGTTTTACTTTATTGGAGGAAAACGGTTTCCTCTAGTTTTGTATCTTGGATTAGAAGGATCTCAGGCGTCATCATATGGATGACATCTTTCAAGGCTTCTTATTTTAGTTTGATGCCTAACCCTCTAGGATTCCAGGATATGTACTTCATTATTTACTTGCTTGAGAGGCATTGGTTCCCTTTAGAGCTCGACCTTGCTTTCTTGTTGTTGTTCCTGATTTTATACTTAAGGATTTAAAGTATAATGTCAAGGCATCCGAAAATAAAGAGGGTTGTTTGGTAAATGAAAAGGGAATCAATTCTTTAGGAAAAGAATCTATGGATGGTTTCTGAGTTGTCTTTGTCTATCTTTCAATCATTCCTGGATGCTTATGTCTTGTTCAATGGTTGCCCATGAACGTTCGAGTTCAACCCAGGTGTTGGCAGTTTCCAAGATAGTATTAAATAAAGTTAAAGAAATGTTGGTCTGATATGTGAGACCGGGCTCGATATTGGGATCTCTTGCAACAGGTACAGTCGTGGAGGAAAAGAAGGTTAATGGATCTGTTGTTTTTAGGTTTGTTGTTTCTATTTTAGATTATATGAGAAAAGTTCCTAAATTTGAATTAATAATAGAACAATTTCAGAGGTTGTTTCCCATATCTGAGTTAAATTGAAAATAATGAATGTGATGAAAGAAAACATAAAGTTGTTTAAACAATGTGAGGCATCAATCATGAAGAATATCACTTTGTAACAGAAGAATAAATTAGACAAGAAACCTTTAATGAAACATAAAGATATGGTGATCTAAATAATCCACAGGTCTTGTGTCTGCTAATAGCAAACACAAAGGAAAGTCTGTAAACAATCAAATGACCAAATAACATATAACCACGGCAGATGTTGTACTAAGTTGTAGTTGAACATTCATCAAAGATATATAAGAAATGATATTGAATATCAAAGAACAAAATAACACATAACTCAGGATTGACAGAATATGGAGTCTTCGGTTTGCATCTGTCATTAATTCTTGTGAACGAGAAATTTCTCTGCTATAATCGGCCAGAAAAAAGCCTTCTCTAAGTCTTTTGAAATTATATTTATACAAAGGTTACCAACCCTAGACGGTTGGAACTTTCCTTACTCCTAGATATTAACGGTTACAAAATAAAGACTTCAATCGTTTCATTGATTTATTTTCTATATGCTTACATACACCAGTATAATGGGTAGCATGTATTGCTTCATTATTTCTTTAAGGTACTTGCTTCACTTAGCTCCAGACACTCGACGCACCTGCTTATAGACTATCCTAATCTTCTTGAAGACTCTGACACATCCTTTGCCTAAAAAAGATATAGCTTCCTCTGGATTTTTGGCAACCTGTCTTCAATCCTTCTATCTTCGAATTTTATTGATTGTTACTGTAATTTTGGATTCACCGACCATCTATCTATTTGGGTAAAGTCGATCTGCATCAATTGTGAAATTTCAACCTAAGCTTCATTTAAGCTCTCATTGATTTTCAATTGATGCTTTATAACATTGATTTTTCCTAGTAGTCCAGAACAGTCGTCCTTTCCAATGCCTAATGATTTTTTATCTAGTAGATCAAAAGCCTCTTCACAATTCTCCTTTATTTCTTTGGCCAATATTTTACTTTCAGCTATATTGGCCTCCCACGTCTTTAATAATATGTCTCCTCTGACTTTCTCTTCAACAGTCAATCTAAGATTTTTGGGGGTTACCGATATTTCTTCCTTAGAAGATAACACAACTGCGTTTTGGAAGGTGATCTGAGCTGTAGTAGCCTCTTTTTCTTTGAGACCAATAGTTTCTAATGATTGACTAATCTCCTAAAAATAATCTTGGATAATCCCTACCTTAGAAAACATGCTTTGTTGTGCTTCCTCTAACTTCTTATGCACTTCCAGTGCCTGGGCTTGAAATGCTTCCATATTTACAACTTGGTTTTCAATAGAACTTAGTTTATCTTGCAACTGCTTTACTAATTCTTCTTACTGTATGACCCTTTACTTGCTTGCATCTTCTTATACATTTCATCTAGACTAGTCCTAAGAAATTGGATTTCCTATTTGTCAACAACTCTGGCCTGTTCAAGTACTTTATTTATCTTGTCTCTAATGTTTTTCTCTGTATTTCTTCTTTGACTTTGCAACTGGGCTATCATTTGATTCTTCTGTTGCAGCCTTGCTTTCATATTATCAACTAAAAATAAGTTGGCCGTAGAAAAATCTCCCAAAGAGCCTACTACCTCTGTAGCAAAGTCTTCCTCTTTTAGATTTTGTCCACCACAAGTATCCTGTGCTTTTTTACCATTGTACCTTCTTTCAGCTGCATTTCTTGTTTCACTAAAACTTTCCTCTTCTTACTAAAAAAGAAGTCAGAGGGAGGTATTTCTTCACTAGAGATTGGGGTAAGGTCACTTACGTATATATCTCCAAGATGGGGAGTCCCAAAACTTAACTGTAAAGGAGTCAATGATGTAATAGGACTACCTAACTCTGTGAATTGTGTTCCTTCTGCTGTTTTGGGGGTATCGGTAGGAATAGTTGATGATGAAGGAAAAGTTAGTTGATTCTGTTTTAAAGGAATCTTGGATTTAAACTCTATTCCAGACTCTGGATGTTCTATCTGCGAAGTTTCTGATCTTTGTGAAGATGCTTCGGGATTCTTTGGGTTTTCCTATGTAGTCCTTTTATCCAAAGACTTTGGATCGAAACCTGGAGGTACACTTTCTTGTTCTGAAGGAGGGGTTATTGATTCTCCCTGTAGTATCTTGGGCAATCCACTTCTTTTGTGATTTTGGAAAGCAAGGAAGTTGGCCTGTAGTTTAGGGGGTAACGCCTGGACTCTGTCTAGTATCTCCTCATAAGATTTGATTCCTCTGAAAATGTCATCACAAGGGGAATCTTCATGCTCGTATATTTTCATATTGCATTGAGCTAGATGATTTCTCACAATTTGATATGGATCATGCCTTCTTAGCTCAACATCTACCAGTTTGATGTCTTCTAATGCTGCAACTTCTACTTTGGAATGGCCAAAATTTAGCAGTGAGAACCTCCCAATATGTATAGGAAAAACTGGCCAGAATTTCTTCTGAACCGCTTTTAACTCTTTGACTATGCTTCCTATTGTTATTTGGTAAGCCACTTCTCTGCACACCAGTCTTTTATAAATAAATTTTGGGAGAGCATGAGGGGGAATCAAAAAACCGAAGACACTGATATAAGAGAAATTCTCTTCAATGAACCAATCTACAACTGTTTTGAGGTTTCCCATGATTTTCTTTGAAATCCAAAGAGGTGGATAACCATACAATATTTGGTGCACAGGAATCACTACATAGTGACAGATTTCATAAAAGAAACCTTTTACTTTTTCTTCCCAGAGTTTAGAGTGATAGAAATGGATGGGTTCTGCACAGGTAGGGTTCCAGCTCCAATTCATCAATGGGAAAGGGGTCATATAACAAATAGCGTCCATGACATACACAGACATAAAAAAAGGCGCGGGTTGGCCTTTTGATTTTTCCATTTGGTACTCAACAATCTCCTTGGTTAGGTTATCTGATAAAATCTTACCCCAATTGAAAGTGAAACCCTCGGCTACTTCGGGCATAATTGGCACCCATTCGAGAAATAGGTAGGGCTTTTCCTCCCAAATAGTCTACATAACTATTACACATGAAATTTGCACACCTAGGTACCTCTCCCTAAGTGTCGTAAAGTGTCATATAAGTGTCTCATACACCTTGACACCATGTAATAACCTATGTCACAATCCCTAGTCAATGTGGAGGAGGGATATATTACATGAAGGCCAAAATACCAAGTACACATGAATTATTATTAATATTCATGGAAAATGAATTGATTAAGTGTGAGAATCAATTGCACATGAATTATTATTAATATTCATGAAAAATAAAGTGATTAAGTNATAGTTGAAATATTTCCTCCTTAAGATCCTTCAGAGAAATTTCCTCCCCAAAATCTTTAAGAGATATTTTCTCCCTAAATATCTTATAGATCCCTTTCTTAGTGGATCTGATGAGAGATCCTCTCCATGGTGGTTAAGCCTCCAAATCCTATATAATGAGGGATTTCCATGGAGGGGAAAAGAAGGAAAGATTGGAGGTATGAAACCTATGATCTCATAGGAAACATACAGTAGGGGATGGAAATTATTGTGAAGCATCTAACTTATGATCTCATGAGGAATATGTCATTTGGAACATCAACATTCTGTGTGTGGACTGTTTAAAAAAGGGTTTGGACAAGGAGAGCTTGGTGAAGCTGCTGCACTACATCCATGGTTGTAAGTAACACTTTGCTTTCATCAATATAATCAATGCTTGGCCTGTTTCTTTCAAAGTTGTACTTGTTCCATATGAGTTTGTCTACAGTAGTTGGATCTATGTTTTAGCTAATCATAATAGAGTAGGAAGTTTTTGTACTTTTGTTTGTCTTGCAGGATCTACCAAGGAGCTCAAGATCGAAGCTCATCCTGGACCTTGCAAGGACAAACAACGTTCATAAGGTACATTCTCTCCTCCTTCTCTTTTGTTCATCAACTTGATTAGATATAAAAGGAAGTCAATTTCCATGTTAAGCACCTTCTGTCTTAGAGTTAAGAGTCTAGCTCTCAAGAGGGAATCTACCTGTCCACAGGGAGATTTTCCTACAACATAAATTGGCGACTCCACTGGGGATGGATCGAAGCTTTCAGTTTTGATTTTCCTCTCCCATATCTTGTCTTGGCCCTTTTCCCATTCATTTTATATTCTCCATATTGAATTTGGTATTCTTAGAATGGTTGATTGCCTCTTTATGACATCATCATCACCCTGATTGGCTAAATTTTATTGAATTTTTGAGTTTCTGGAATTTTTCCTAAGCATTTTGAAGCAGGGCGCTCCCCTGCCCTTGTTAGAAGAGTGCCAGTGCTCTCTAAAGGTCTTATATAGAGCATTATAATTCTCTGGTGCCCCTTACACCAGAGCGCCACCTTTTCCTCTGCAAAAAAACCTTCCAGGATTGTCTTTTCTGAAGCCCAGTCTCTGCTTTTTCCCTTGCTCATCTTTTTTGTGCTTCAATACTTCTTCCTATTGACCTTTGACATTCTGCTTTCTGATAAGTAAGCACTTTTTTGTTCATATCTTGTGACCTTCTTCCTTATTTTGAGTTTTTTCTTCTGTTGAGAACTTGGAATCAATCCCCTTCTTTCTTCTCTCTTATCTGACTGAGTGAAAATTGTGGTGAAGAACATTAGAAATCTATGAATCTTCTCATTTAGTTCTTTGAGGTCATCTTGTGTAAACCTTTCTTTCTTTTTCAGTTTTTAGTTTTCTTTCTCTTGTTTGATCGCAACAAGGGTTTCTTTTGGTTTATGTGAAGTTTGCTACCAGATTGCCTAAATCTCACAACTCTTGAAGTCCGATTAGCATAGGAAGCTTTACATATACTGGTTATTAGTCACATATAAACATTTTAGCATTGCATTGGATTCCTTATTAAGGACTATTGCATGAGGTCATTGCATCTTGGTGTTTGAAAGTGAAAGGAAAATCCTTCTCCTTCCCTTAAAATAGACATTCATTGAAAGAAAAGACTGCTTATCATTTCTTGTGCATGTTTTGGGAACTAAGTCATAATATCATCAGTATTCACTCTCATACACCTCTGAGTAAACAATAGTGTTGTTTGGAAATAATACCCTACGGACTAGCAAGCTAGGGTTAGACTTGCATGTAGATCATGACCTTAAAGAAATCACTTCCAACCTATCACCCCAAGACTCAAACCCCTTTTTCACATACAAGCATGGAAAGGACCTACTAACCTTTTTACTGATGTTTGGTGTA
>SNQJ01S0066904.1:0-39931 GCA_010110895.2 Picea sitchensis | reverse complement strand
CACTGTGGCTTTTCCGATGAAAACTGAACATCTCACCATTTTCGCAATAATTTTTTTTCTAGAATGATTCAGACCATGAAATTGCTATTCCATTGAGGAAACATATCCAAGTATCTATGGTAACAAATTCTTCTTGTGGTTCATTGTATTTTTGGAGTTACACTTCGTGGAAAATAGGGTTTGTGGCTAGTCTTGAAACTAGTCAAAAACAAGTGTTTCGAGTAAAAACGTCATAACTTCTTCATAACAAATCTAAATTTAGTCAGACTAAATGTGTTGGCTAGAGTAAAATATGTAGTATGTTTTGTAACGGTTTCAGATCGATTCAACAATTATTCCCTGTGGCACACGCTCTACAAGGTCGCTCTCTAGAATAAGCCAAAATTAAGCAAGGTATGCCATTTTTGCTATAACGACTTTTCTGAGAGGTTCCAAGTAGTGACACCTGGACGAATTGCATAAAACACACTGAAGAACATTGTGTATCAGTTTCAGATCTTTATTCATTACAAGTACAAAGTTATGATTATTTCAAGTTGGGGTTGTTGACTAATCCAAAACTAGTCATGTGACACTGAAGAAACGTTTGATGTAAATGATAGTCTTTTGTTGTTTAAAGTTAAGGAAGGTTTGCAGGTATTTGATCATATACACCAGGTCTATTACAGAGTTATAAATCATATTTGGATGATGAAATTGATGAGGGATTTTGGTTAAGGTACAAGTTGGGTACATGGTTGAGACAAGTAGTTGATGAGTTGACACATATATGAGGTGTATAGTTGATGATGTTGGTACATATTGATGAGTCGTAGTTGATGAGTAATTGACACGTGATTGGTACATACTTGGTACATGGTTGGTTGCACTTGTTTATGGTACAAGTTGATTATAGATTGTTTGGTACAGGTTGGTGCATGGTTGAAGCACTTATTTATGGTACAGGTTGGTGCATGGTTGATGCACTTGTTTATGGTATAGGTTGATTACAATTTGAGGTACAGGTTGATGCATGGTTCAAGTTTATTGGTACAAGTTTACAATGGTATATCTCATGGTGATAGTGTGACAGTGGTTCCATCATTCTACTTCTACATCAAGGCGGTTGAACGGGGCAAGGACAGGTGGTTGTAGCCACCTTCCCGTTGTAGCCGGAGAACATACGAGGTTGTAGACTCCTTCTGGTTGTAGCCAAAGAATTGGGGAGTTGGAGCTTCCCTCAGGTTGTAGGCTGAGAAACTAGGGGGTTGGAGCCTCCTTCCAATTGCAGTTGGAAAACAAAGGAGGTCGGTGCTTCCAATGAATGTAATTCTTCAAGACATATAAGAAAAAACATTCCGTGGTTTTCTCCTGATTTGGGTTTCCACGTAAAACACTGGTGTATTGTGTATGTGTGTGACTGTTCATTTCTTATTGCTCATTATTGGATAATAATTCTACATTGATATAACACTTGGATTATTTGAAGAAAAATGATTATAATTACGCTATTACTTATTCACACCCCCTCTCAGTAATCCAACAAGTACACAGCTCTAAAGCTGGTTGTAACAGTTACCTCTATCATTTGTCTATCAACCAAACAAAATTTACAGAGTGCTAACACATTCTTTCTTCTTAATTGCTTCCTCAAAGGTGGAAGGTTTTGCATTAACCAAACTTGTCATGAGTGCCACATAACTAGTGAACCTTTTGGGTTTCTTGCTTTGTCTGGAACTACCAGTGGGAGCCTTATGCTTTTCTACTTCCTGCAAAGTAGTTTCAAGCCATGCTGGTCTTTTTCTGGTCTTAGGTATAATAGTTGGTTCCACATATTCATGTGGTGGTTCTTGTTATTCATTAGATTGTTTTGGAGAACATGTACTTTCTTCTTTGTTATCTTCATGTTCCTCTTATTCATTGGAATCTATAGGTTCTTCTACAGACTTCTTAAATGCAATTCTTTCATCAAAATTTACATCTCTACCTATTTCAATCTTTTGTTGACCTGGAACATAGACTGTATATGCTTTTGATGATTCATTATAACCAATGAATATTCCTCTCTTTCCTGAGGGTTCCAACTTCTTTCTCTTATCCTTGGGAACATGAATGCATACATGACATCCAAAGATTCTTAAGCGTTCAACGCTTGGCTTCTTTCCTAAGAAGGCTTCTTCATGATTCATGTTCTTCAGTATTCTATGTGGACTTCTATTCTGAACATAAACAATTGTCATAGTTGCTTCTCCCCATAGGAACATAGATAAGTTTTGATCATTCGTCATTGCCTTGACTGATTCTTCAATGGTTTTGTTCTTTCTTTCAGCCACACCATTATGTTGAGGATTGTGAGGGACAATGAGCTCCCTCCTAATCCCAACTTCTTTACAAAAGACAACGAGCTCCTTGTACATGTATTCTCCTCCATTTTCAAATCTTATTGTCTTGATCTTCTTATCTGTTAAGTTCTCCACTTCAACCTTGAATTCTTGGAATTTGCTAAATACTTCATTCCTAGTCTTTAACATATACAACCATGTCTTTCTTGAGAATTCATTTAAAAATGTTACATAGTAAAGAGATCCTCCTAGAGACTACACTGGCATAGGTCCACATACATCTGAATGTATTAGGTCTAAGATCCCTTTGGATCTATTCTCATTGCTTGGGAAAGGTTTCTTAATGTTCTTCCCAAGTGCACATCCTCTGCACACACCTTCATGTACTGACTGTAATTTTGGTATACCTACAACCATCTATTTCAAGGATGGCAAGGCTTTATAGTGAAGGCGAGCATATATTCTATGCCATAACTCACTAAGGTTGATTTCGTCATGTACTAGGGCTTGAGTGTTCTGACCTAGGAGTTTATATAACCTTCCTTCGCGGGTTCCAATAACTCTAGCGTTTTCTATCTTGGAGTCTTTAGACCATACAAGAAATTTTCCATCCACAAAAGTTACTCTATCTCCTTTCTCTTCCAAACAGGAGATAGATTCTAGATTCTTTTTCAAACCAGGAACATATCAAACACTATTAAGTTGGATAGAGTTACCTGATTCCATTTTTATAGTAGCTTGTCCAATTCCCTTGACTGCATAAGAGTTCTTGTCTCCGAGATCTACTTTATGAGGTGTCTCCTTTTCCTTCATGCTTGAAATTTTTTTACGGTCACCTGGCATATGCCTTGAAGCTCCACTATCGATCAGCCACATGTCATCTTCAATGGCTCCAGTAAGAGACGAATAATAGAAGAAATATGTTTCATCATGATTTTTCTTCTTTGAGGATTCTTCATCATTGGCAGTTCAAGCGTGATGTCTCTCTTTTCTCTTCCTTGTTAGTTTTGGACAATTCCTTTTGTACTGGCCATAATCATGGCATTCAAAGCATTGTACCTTTGACACATCTCTCTTGAACTTCTTTCTTGAATCAGATCTTTTCTTACCTCCATGTCTTTTAAATTTTGTTGCAAAGGCTCTAGCATCTTCTTCCTTTTAAGGTTTTCCCTTGGAATTTAACTTTATATCTTCTTGTGCACAACATGTCCAAAGTTCTTCTAACATTGGAAACTCCTTCCTTGTATTCATACTTGCAGAAAATGCATACCATGATCTAGAGAAACCATTGAGTGCTATGTTCACAACTTCCTTTTCTGGGATGGCTTCTTCAGTAGCTTGTAGTTGATATCTCAACTTAGAAATCCTCACAAAGTATAAAGCTATGGTGTCATCCTTTGTCATCTTTTTGTCACAGAGTTCATTCTTCAGACTCATCACTTGTCCAATATTTTTTTACTGAGAAAAGGTTTGTTAGGGCATCGTACATCTTCTTAGATGAGTCAAGATGAGAAATGTAGGGTATCAAGTGATCCTTTACAGAGTCCACTATGATACTCATAGCATTAATGTCATTATCCTTGAACTTCTCTAGTGCTGCAACGTTTTGAGGTTCCTTCTCTTTTCCTACTTCAAACTATGGTTCCATGATATTGCCTTTCACGACATCTAGGACTTTATTCTTGGCAAGGATGAGGTCAATCCTTGTCTTCATTGCTCTGACTACAACTACAACTGAGCAAATCCTCCCAATCTACCTTCCAGTGGTTAGATTGTCTGAAGATAGTGTTGTTACAACAAATTTTGCCTCACCCCATGCAACTTACTTGGATGGCCTTTCCATTTCCATTTCCCTATGCAGACTTCAAGTCCCCTTTGTACCTTCGAGAGCCAAAAAAGCACATTTTTCCACATATACGTGCCCTATCAATTAGACAACAAGCGTATATGCAAGTTGCTCCACTATATCCCGTGTACATCAGGTTTGGTGCTCAAAATTAAAAATTATGTCGAGTTTCTATGTCATGTCATGAGATCCATGATCCTTGACCTTCCATATACTAGAAACGCTCTGACTCGGCCCTTCAGTTCCATTTGAAGGATATACATTGAGCCTTATCCAAGCCTTGAAGGATATTTGAACAATTAAACTTGGAGATCAAAGACACTCTGGAGAAATTTCACTTCATATTGAGTCTACATCTCTTTATTCTTGAAAGTCTGAACTCCTTGTTCAGCCCCCAAGATCTTCCTTTTTTGTGATGGAGAACATCATTGTCTCCTTTATATGAGTTTGCCTTTGGTGGAGGATTGAAGTGGTGGAGGCCCACCTGGAGGGACTTAGTTTCTCGGTTCTGATGTGTGTCGTTACATAAGTTTGTCACCTATGTACTTCTGTTGATTATTTTAATAGAAATACTCTTTTCTCGTCCAATTGATATCTTTCAAATATTTGAATTATTATTCCATGGGCGTATTTGTCATGTATGTTAATGGATTATGCTAATCTATATGATAAAATTATATATTATCACCATATGCTTGCGTATCTTGGTTTTTGAGGACAAGTTGTAGGTATAAATCTTTGAGTTGCGTGCTCAACGGTGGTCTTCACCAAACATCCGAACGAGGTAGGCTCTTGGCCTTGTCTTGTTAGCATTTCATTTATATAGCATACTTGGGATTATAGTTGATTTTTGCGTGTCATTCCATCTATTGTAGTTTACCCCATGCCATAGAGAGATTTTCCTCGTAACAGAATAGGCGACCATACTGGGGATTGATCTTCTTTTTTGGGGGTTAGGAGTGTTTTTCTCCTTGATTTTCTCTCTGTTAGATTGAGTTTCCTTGTCGCTTGATTACTTGACAACCTATTTTTACTTTGCATCTGAGTCTCTTGGCTTAACCCTTGCCCTGGCAGTTTTTTACTGGGTATACGTAGCTTTTCCCTTGACAAACGCGTATATACGCAAGCTGTCCTCCTGTAGGGTGCATACATACGCGAGTTTTGCTCAAACAGTCACGTACATCAGCTCTTTAGTCTTGCTGGTTGAGTTTGGTGTTTGTTGGGTGAGTTTGGTTGGTTGTCGAGTCTTCTTGGGTCTCTATCCTGACTGTTAAGTGCTTACAGAGTGATAGGAAACCTTCTTATTGTTGGATTTTTGGACGATATTCTCTCTTATCATCTTTTTCATTGGTTGTCCTTGCACATTGGTCTGAGTGTTTGCTTCTTGGTATCCTACTTGGCTTGTCTCTTTTTGCTTGCAGTAGGGTCTGCATGTGAAGTTGTTATTCAGTCCTTTCATTTTCTTTTCTTTATATCGAAAATACAAAAAACATTTACTCATTTTGCATTATGGCATTTGTTCTTTTGATTACTTCGCATTGATTTTGACACATGTGGAGAGATTGTATTTTATTGAAACTGTAGAGAAAAGTTGCATTTAGAATCATACCATCTCTTTGAAATTCAAGATTAGTACTTAGCATTGTTTTTATATTTGCTTCTTTTATATGTTGAGTCGTACTACCATTAGTTTCACGATCGCACCTCTTGAGTAAGCAGAAGCCATTAAAATTAACTCTAATTAATTAAAATTGATTAGAAATGATTTTATTTTTCAAGTGTACACTAACAAGTATAGGACATAAGGCCTTCGAATAGGATTTTGTGAGTAAACTTCTCCAAGGCTATTAAACTAAACATATGTGTCTGACCAGGGAGTAGTGAAACCCATTGTGTAATTAGTGACGTCAGGAGGCTCCGCTCACATTGGAGTTAAGCATGAGGTCGCGTGAAGTTGGTTGCAGAGATAGACCTCTAATACCTTCTTAGCGTTAGAGATATTTATGGGGTTCTATTCATATTTGGGGGTCTTGCTAGTACCTTTACCTCTGTGAGAAGCGATGCTTTCAAGATTTCGGGCTTTGTTACCCTGCCCATATGGTGGACCAAACTTGTGACTGTTTGCCTATGCATTGATTATATTGTGGTGACTCTAGTTGCTTGACATAGGTAGCCACATAGGTTACTTGCATGGGTTATTCTGCAGGTACCCTAAGTCAAATAAGGGTCGAAAAACACACAGCCTTTATGGAGGATTACCTCTCCAGGGGATCTGATCAACTGTGTTGTTAAGCCCACAAGGCCCCTTATAACTGATTATGATACCTCCAATATTTTGAAGGGAGTCTCAGGCCCCTCTTGGGCGAGACATACCTACTCTAGTGAGGGAGGCCCCTTTTCAGCCACTATATCTTGTTTGTGTCTATTGGCCTTTTTGCTTTATTTTTGGTGTGCTCTCTGATTATTAGTTGGCCCTAGGATTTACTTTTATATCTTGAGTCTTGAGTCATCATGGAGCAAGACCAACTTCCTCGCAGGTCTTGTCGTTTGTTGAAGTTACCACCGCATCTTGAGTCTTTACCGAAGTTTCCTTCTAAAAGGCGTAAAGTTAATAAATGTGGTACACATATCTCCACATACCAAGCTTGTGATAATCCAGTTATGAGTATTAAGTCAAACCCGAACGTCATCGGAAGTCCCTCGGCTCCTATATCTTCTGTGATTAGTGGGATTCTTTTGACTCCTTTAGCCTCAACAGTTGGGGTGTCGAATATCCCCGCCTCTTCTGCGACCCAACCTGTGGATTCTACTCAACACATAAGAACGAACCCTTTCGAATCTCTTTTTGGTACGCCAGGTTACAATTCTCAATCAATACCTTCAGTCTCTAATCCATTTTCTTTTGGTATGCCCAACATGACGTTGCAACTCTCATCCTCTATTCCAACGGCTAATGCGAATCCTAGTTTTGGACCTGGGGGCATGGCTCCTCCGTATGCTCCTCTTTCATTTGGTGGAGGCCATATTCCCCAAACAAATCCTACAGTTGGAGGTTGGCCTCCTTTTTCTTCCGAGCCTAATCCTAGTCTTAATGCTTTTGTATGGAGTGCTCGATCGGGCGGACAATTCACTTCTATATTATATCCTTTACCCCTTCTTCCTCCATGTTGATTATGACAAACACATTTATTATGGCGAATCCCCCTTTGTCTTCTGGAGTTCCATATGGAGGGAGTCAGTTTCACACTATAGGCAACCCCCAGCCCGAAGCCCCTTCGGCTGGGAGCAACGTATATAACCCTTATTATGCTGCTTCTGCAGGTATGGTGCCCATACAACCCTTTATGAATCAATTTAGAGGAGGATATTATCCTACTGGACAAGGCCATGGTATATACCAAAACCCTGGATGGCCTGCAATCGCTCAACACCAATATTTCCCAGGAGCATGGGCTCAAACGCCGCAACCCAGGCTCCCTTTTCTGGCCACGCTTAATCTGCCAGATTTGTCAAAATTAATGAATGACCATGAGCGTCACGATCCGTTATGGCCCCCCATCCCCACCAAGCTCTCTTTGGACATTGCAAAATTTAAAGGCAAGACTGGCGAGGATCTGGATGATCATGTCACTACTTTTCATCTTTGGTGCTCATCCAACTCCCTTAATGACAATTCTATTCATTCGAGGCTATTTCAACGCACCCTCACGGGGGTCGTCGCAAAGTGGTACATTGAGCTACATAGGGGAACATACATAAACTTTAATCAGATGGTTTTGGTCTTTCTCAACCACTTTCAGTTGTCAGTTCGTTACGATACTGACATAGAACTTTTGTCGGACTTCCACCAAGATAAGGCCATGCATATCTCGGACCATATCCAAGAATGGCATAGACGGACGAGGTTGATCAAAGCCTACATTTGTTACACATCAAAATGCCACACTTAAGTACCTCACCCTAAGTGTCGCAAGTGTCATAAAAGTGTCACATACACTGACACCATGAAATAACATATGTCATAATCAAAAGTCAACGTGGAGGAGAAATACATTATATGAAGGTCAAAATACTATGTGCACATGAATTATTTATTAATATTCACAAAAAGGAAATTAATTTAGTGTGAGAATCCACTTCACATTTAGTTTGCTAATCTCAAGGAGAGGTTGAGAATCTCATGGATGGTTGAGATATTTTCTCAAACCAAAATCCTAATTTGGTGGATCTTGAGGGATATTTCCTGCTTCAAATCCTTGAGAGATATTTTCTCCCTAAAAATCTTGGAGATCCAATTTTAGTGGATCTAGTGAGCGATCTTCTCCATGGTGGTTAAGCCTCCAAATCCTATATAATGAATGATTTACATGGAGAAGGAAGGAAGCTTCTAGATATCAAACTTATGATCTTGGTAGCATCGTGCAAGGGTTGGACAAGGGGAGCTTGGAGGAGTGTTACATCATCATCCATGTTTGTAAGTATTCTCTTTGGGTTCTCATTTTAATATACTTGGCCTATTTCCTTCAAGCTTGCGTATTGTTGCATATGCTTGTCTATTGTTCCTTCAATCTTTGTAGATGAATTTGTTTAATCTATTCTTGTAGAGTAGAAGTTCTTTGTTTCTCTTTGTTGTCTATTCCATTGCAGGTATCAAGTTGTGCTAAAGAGTTTGGAGATCAAGCTTGGATTGGAAGCAACAAGGACAAACTTTGAAACTAGGTGCATCACACCTTTTCTCCCTCTCTCTCTTTCTAATTAGTTAAACTAAATTCAAAGGGATGTTAGTGTCCACTTGTGTTTTTTTGTCTTGGTATTAGGGGTCTATACTCCAAGGGAAAATTCACCTATCCGCAGGGGAATTATTTTGTAACAGAAATTGGCGACTCCACTGGAGAAGGACATTGACTTGTCTTTCCTTGGATCGTCTGATATTTTGCCCACCTTTAGATCATATTTGTTGTTTGTTTGTGATCTACTTCCCTTTCTCTCCTCTTCATTGAATATTTCACAAAGTTTTTGGCAAAATTTTCTGAGTTTTAAGCCTTATTTATGAGTTTTTGGGAAGGGTAGTGCTCCATTGTTGTGTATACCAGAGCGTTGATTTATTATTAACGCTCCCCTGCAGTGTATACCAGAGCATTGTAGCACTCTGTCCCTTTGGAAACATGAGCGTTGATCTCCTTTTTTGGGTTTTTCTGCCCCTTTCTGCTCACTTTTTCACAGTCTAATCCCGAGGAACTTTTTGCTTAAATATCTTTGAATACTCTTGACTTTGTTTTGATAAGAGTTGGCCATTTAGCATTCATTTTTGTTTATCCTTCGACTTTGCAAATTTTCTCTTAGTTGTGACCCCCTTGGGTTAACATGATCCCTTTGTTCTTTTTGCCTTTTGAGTTTATCTGATCTTCGTCTCGTAAATCTTTTAGATTGCTTGACTGCTTAGGACTGTTCATCAACTAAGGTTTGCAAAGGTTGCTTGGTATTGAGCCTTCTTGTATTCATTTGAAACATCTTTCTTTTCTAGATGATTAGGACTCTTATGACAACCTACCTTGATTTTTGCTTCTTGTTGCTCATCATTTGAGGATTTTCATGAGTGTTTGTTTTCTTTCTCTTTTGCATCATTGAGTTCTTGATTGAACAGGTTATTCCCTACTTGTTTTCTTTCAATTCTCATCACTTTGAGTGCGCTTTGTTTGATTGATTTTTTCCTCGTAGTTCTTTGTTTTAAACTTAGATCTCTTTCATTTGAAATTTAAGAAGCAAAAAGTTTGCATATCTCCTTGCATAGTTAATCAAATGAAGAAATTTTGCATTAATTAGGAAGTTTGCTTTGGTTTATGTTTGGAAAAAGGGTTAGTTTTGCATGTGCATTTCAGTTTTGCATGTGCACGATAAACAAAAATTAATGATAAATGACTTCCTACCACCTCACATAATTCTTCCTGCTTTTCTACTCTAGTTAGGTGGAAAGACAATGGAGGTTGATGTCGAGGTGGTGGATGCACCCCTTGACTACAATTTACTACTAGGGTGTAATTGGACTTATGTCGTGATAGCATTTTTGTCGCTTGTTTTCCACACTCTATGTTTTCCTCATGAAGGGAAAATAGTGACGAATGATCAATTGTCCTTTACGCATGCTAGTCCTAATGCATCAATTGATCCTTTGGTCCTTGTGATCGATAATTCTCAACAGACAACTGAGGATGTTGGTGTCAGAATGTATTCCTCTCTCATGAGTAGCTTTGATTTCGTGGTACCAATTCATCACATTCATGCCATTTCCAGTGAGTCTTCGTCCTTGATGAGGTTCGTTCCTTTCCGTACTTTGTATTTCAATGACGCTTGGACAGTACCTTCCCCGACTATGTCATACGAAGGTCAGTTGCACATTGGGATGGAAATGCCACTGTTCGCGACAAAAAATATGTATCAGTCTATTATTGTGGAAATGCCACTGGTCGTTGTGGACCTACATTTGCATAACAAAGCAATTGTCAATACTTGATACCATACAAAAATATTTGTGTTTTTTTTTTATTCTTATTGAAAAACACAAAAAAATGAAATATATAAAAACATTTCTTACCAATACCACTGTAGGCGAAATCTAGTGGCAAAGGCATGTCCAGATCTCCTCTATACTCGATTCCACAGTAAGAATAGTCATCGATGGCTATGACATGTCGACACCACCAGAAAAAGAAATCATCATTGTAGGGGGTTGTCACCCTACCACCTCCTAGCTATCTCATCACGTCGGTCCACCATGACATGGCTGGATCACGCGGTCCATGTGGAGTTATCTCTACTCTAGGGCTCAAGCCTGGAACCCGCTCAAAGAAGAAGCTACAAAGAATGGATGCAAATCCAAAATTTCTCTTTTTTCCTTGTTTGCAATATGTCAGTTGACTCTTCACGTTAGCGAGCATTGAGGTACACCAGTCATAAACAGTGGGTCGTAAACACTCCACCGGATAGAACATGAGTGGCCTTGATGTCTGGTGCAATGAGGCCGACCTCAAAATCTTTGTAAGTACAAGCATGACGATCTTTTAGCTCAGGTTCTCGATCGCCCTGAATGGGAATTGGCTCCCTACTTTATCTATGCCTGCAACACAGTGGGTCAAAATGTACTCCTCCATGGTCATACCACCCCCAGCCCCTTGGGCCTCGAGATTCATTACCTCGCCCTAGCGAGACAATCCTGTGATAAAATATATGTTGTCCACTTCAATTCTCAATGGTTTCCCATCGAGGTTGAAGGCCTATGTCTCCGGATCCCATTAGTTTACTAGCATCTAGAGTAACCTCATTTGAGCCCTCATTCCTTTGAGAGCCCAAAATTTATAAAGGCCGCATATATTTAAAGCTTGTTGGGCCCCTGCATCCCTTTCCACTGCTGCATCTATCTCTTCATGCTCCCTCTCCCTCCATTCAATCACCATCCTACAAAGGAAAAGCCATTTTTTGAGTTAAATCCTTTCAAAAAAGTGTTCACGGACTTGTATGTGGCCTAGCTTGGTAACAATCACATATAGGGATACAAATACACATGCAACCTTTGCCTTTCCCACGTATATGGGGTTGTATACACAACTCGATGAACTATCACTCGCGAACACCCTAATTTACATATTACGCCCTCTAATACTCAAAAAATGAGGACTAAGATTGAAATTTAACCCACTGAAATTCAAGTAGAGGGGATGGGCACTTACTTGGTCCAGATGGTTGCTAATTCCATTGATCGTAGCTCCTGCAATCGACACTTGAAGATCGTGGGAAAAATGGCCTAAAATGCACTATGTGGGTGAAAAAACTCAAATGATATGGCAAAATGGTCTATTTTTTACTATTAGTAGAAAAATTTTACCCACTTCATATAGTTTGTGCTAATTTTTTATCGTATGGAATAATAGTGTAGTGGAAAGAATTGGTTTTTGGTGGTTTTGTCCAGGATTTTTTGCGGTTTCCAACGTCATACCGCACGTTCATGCCTTCGGCAGGTATTTTCTTTCACCAACATATAGGATAGGTTGTCACTTTGTTTTGCATTATTGCATCATCCTATGACCGTGATCCATATGCCTTAGGTACGAACCCATTTATTAGTGACACAGAACCTTTTTACTACCACTAGAAATGTCGTTATTAAGTGGTAGAGGCTTACCAAACATGGGTGCCCTAGTTAGAACCTTTGTGCCATTTGGTGCCCATGCAGAAGTTATTCCATAGGACTGAGAGTTCCTTATAGTTCCAATATGACTTTTTTTTCGAACCTCATATTCTTACTCACAAGCATTCTGACCGTTACCTATGGGACTTCCCCCTGAGTCTTGGTTAATCTCTTTTCTGACTCTCTAGAAAGCGAAAATATTATTTAGTGAACTTTTCTCTTTCACACTCATTAAATGGCTTTGAAAGGACGTCTATTTGGTATAAGTTTAACCCTTTTTCGGACCAAGTAGACTACTTATGAAAAATGAATACTCTAGTCACCATTGGCTGGAAAAGTTCTCCTGGGTATTATTTTATACTTTTTCGGTCCTAGGGGACTAAATCTATGAAAAATGACATTCTTTGGAGTTAAGTTGTAATGCATTCCATCATCCTGCTTGCAGTTTTGAGCCTATTGTCGGTTCCTGCTTTCTCGTTACAAGCCTCTTGCCTCAACAATTTGCATCACTAGCCAACCAAAGCCTTTTTTTCATATCATTTCCAGCTTGACACCCTGTACCTTAAGAGGAAACATTCCCCCGAGTGTCCATGCCCCACATGCACTTCCTTACATTGAGCATAGGTATGTTCCATTGTTTGGAGCTAGTTACTTACTCGCGAAACTCATTTCCTCTCCTGTATCATATCATTTCTTTGCCTATGAAAAAACAAAAAAGACGGGCAGGAAAAATAATGTTATCTCGTAGCGGTAGCAGTTGTGTCGCCTTTGAATAGAGCACAAATTTTTTAGTCCACTATCATCCAAAGTTTGGGTTTAGCATGACCTTACGAATCTAAGCTCGTTACTTAGAGTTTACTCCTTCGACTAGTTATTCTTCCAGTCCTTATGGAGAGTTTGTTGATGCCTCCTGCATCAGAAGTTTTATCATCAAGTCTATGTTGCTTGAATTATCCATATGTCTCATGCTCTTGTTCAAAGGATGTTTATAAGCCTATGTCAAGCATTTCTCAGAACTCTTGACTTTGCATGTCGACCATACGCTCATTATATCTCAAAGTTACATGAAGTTGTAGTCCTATCATGCACCCTGGTCCTACTTTCATTATGGGTAGGTAACCTTGAACCCAACATTTGACATTTCCTCGTTGTTTGCTGACTGGGGGGTTTCCCTTGTGTTCGACGGTAAGAAATTTATTCACACATTGGGTTTCATACAGTGTCTTGGACGCCATTAGCCTTATTCATTCGAATTTAGGAGCGTAACGAACTGATTAACAGACTAAATATAATAAACACAGAGATATGGAGAACAACACAGATATCCAGTGAACAATATCTTTTATTGAATAAATGAAATAGGTTGAAACTATAAAACTGCAGAACTGAAACAACTTGCTTGAATGCTGGTAGCTATCTCTAAGAAGAGATGTGCCTACTATGCACATTCGTCTGAGTATAATGATTACAATGAAGCTCTAGAGGCCTTTTTAACATTACTCATCAATGCCAAAACCCTAGACATCCAAAAACCTAACCCTAGGAGATGAAATGCCAAAAGTCATGTGGGCCCCAATGGGTAAGGTGGTACCTCAACTTTCCAGGGTCTTAACTTTTGCATACGACCTTCCTTGTGATAGCTCGTTGGAAAGGTATTTTCGAGAACTACACATTACATCATCAAACTCTAACTTCGTCTACAATTTGACTGTGGCAAGCCAAAAAAGCGTTGTTTAGGGCCCCAAAACGGTCCTGGAAGTACAAAAAGATGTGTTGACATGAAAACATCCAAAATAAGCCAGTTGGATTAGGTGGGAGGCCACCAGTCTCCACCTGGAAGATATGTAGGGCTTCAGACAACCCCGAAAGTGTAGAACCCACAATTACAAAGAAGTACAGAAGAACGTGTTGAACTAAAAACTCTCATGAGGAGCTAGTTGGAATAGGTGGGTGGCCACCAATATCCACCTGGATCAGTCCTCCCCCCTTAGGAAGCAATGGTCTCCATTGCATTGAGTTCCCCCATCAGGTGAGGAAACTTCTACTGAATTTGGCCCTGGGTGAGACACTTGCCTTGGTGTAGGCGTTGCCCTGCCTTGACAACACGATAAAGTTGGATTCTCTGTTGGTGAGTGCCCTTGACCTGTGTATCCACTATCTAATTAGTGGATGCATGTTCCATGCAGTCAAGGTTGAGATTTGTTTGTTCTACAATCTTTGAGGTGTCCAATAATGGTGGAAAATATGGCCGAAGGAGGTCCACATTGAACATTGGGTGTAAGCCAAGGAAGGGTGGAGTGTTGAGCTCAAAAGCATTGCTACCCATAACCTTGGTGATAGTGTAAGGCCCATAGCGAAGTGAGCGGAGTTTTCGATGGGGCCCTACAAGACGCTCTTTCTACAAATGTAACTAGACCTTGTCTCCCACCTGAAACTAGTGTGGTACCATATGTTGATCATGGTGCTTCTTGTACTTAGCATTGGCTTTCTTCAAAATCTCATGGACCTGTTGGTGGATGTGTTGAATCCGCTCAATGAATCTGGTGGATTTGTCGGTCTCAAATTAAACATGGGGAGAGTCTGTATGTGGGGTTGCAAGAGGTAGTGCAACATCAATGGGACCCAAGGGTTGGAATCCTAGTCCCACCTAAAATGGGCTATGGTCGGTGGAGCTATGGAGAGCCATGTTGTAACTGTGTTGAACATAGAGGAGTCTCTCATCCCTTGTACATGAATGCTTAGAGTTGTACATGCACAAGATGTGCACAATCATCCGATTGATGACCTCTATTTGACTGTCGGTTTGGGGGTGGAAAGCAGTGGATTTAGTGAGCTTGGTGTCCAACAATGACCAGACACTCAACCAAAATGTGTTGAGGAACTTGTTTTCCCAGTCGGAGATGATGGTCCATGGTATCCCAAAATGGACCCACACATGTTCGAAGAAGAGCTTGGCAATATATGCCGTCGTGATGTTCTTCATGCAGGCTGTGAGGATGGCCATCTTCGAAAACCAATCAACTACCACAAATACACAATCATTTCCTTGCTTGGTGGACGGAAGGCCAGACATGTAATCCATCGAGATGGATTCCCAAGCATTCTCGGGACTAGGAAGAGGGGTGTATAATCCTTGCTTCTTTATGGATGGCTTGGCAATGGCACAGGAAATGTAATATTTGATATACTTGTTGACGTCATGTCGAACTTTTGGCCAATAAAATGTTTCTATAGAATGGCCACAGTTTTCTCCACGCCAAAATGTCCTACCATTTGACTGTAGTGATCTTCCCAAATCAGCGTTGCATGCTCGCTTACAAGAACACGGAGATAGCCCAGATGGCATAACAATTCATCTTGAATGTTAAAATTGGTGACATTCACGCCTGTAGCCAAGAGCTGATAGGTGGTGGCGAAGTTCGGATATTACTGATAAAATTGGGGCCACTCAGATGCCTCATGTCCATAGGAATGGAGCACGGTGGTGAGTGCAGCTACGGGAGGTCGACTGAGGCAGTCAACGACACGATTTCTGCTCCCTGTCTTATACTTGATGTTGAGATGGAACTGTTGTAGATAGGTGGACCACTTTTGATGGTGGTCGTTCTACAACTTCCCCTGTGTCTGTATGAACTGCAAAGGCTTGTGATCAGTGTGGATGATTGTCTCCTTTCCCATAATGTAATGTTTCCATTGACGACAGGCTTGTACAATGGAAAACATTTCCTTGTCATAGGTGGGGTATTTCCAGACAATATATGAGAGTGTCTCACTATGGTATGCCATTAGATGACCATGTTGAGTGAGAATTGCACCTACAACATAGTCAGATGCATCAGTTTCAATCTCGAATGGTTATTGCAGATCAGGCAAGGACAGTACTAGAGCTGAGCACAAGCGATGCTTTAGATCATCAAATGATCGTTGTTGTTCCTTGCCACCGCCCTTGGTCACTTGGTTGAGGGCCCATGCAATATGGGAGAATCCCAACACGAACCGTCGGAAGAAGTTGGCCAGTTCCAAGAAGCTCTGAAGCTCGGTTAGTGTTTTCGGGGATGGCCAGTCATGGATGACTTCGATCTTAGCTAGATCAACATGTACCCCATGCTCATCAACAATGTAGCCCAAGTATTGGACCATGTTCATGCTAAAGGAGCATTTTTCTAAGTTGGCATATAGCTCGTGCTACCACAGAGTGCTCAAAACCTGCTAAATATGTTGCATGCGCTCCTCCCAAGTTTTGTTGAAGCTGAGGATGTCATCCAAATATACCACCACAAAAAAGTTGGTGAAGGGTTTCAACACATCATCCATCAATCTCATGAAAGTGGTTGGTGCATTTGTTAAGCCAAAGGGCATGACCAACCATTCAAATAGACCTTTAGATTTGAAAGTTGTCTTACATACATCAGTTGGTTCGATGATAACCTGGTGGTAGCCAGACTTTAGGTCAATCTTGTTGAAGATTTTTTCCCCCTTGAGTTGTTCAAGAAGGTCATCAATTATGGGAATTGGGTATCGGTTCCTGACTGTGATTTTGTTTAATGCTTTGTAATCAATGCAGAGTTGTCAGGTCCCGTCCTTCTTCTGCACGAGTACAATCGAGCTTCCACAAGGGAATGATTTGGGTCTGTTGTGCCCCTTTTGAAGAAGCTCTTGGATCTGATGCTTGATTTCATAATTTTCCATCAGTGAGTGACGATAGACTGGTCCATTAGGTAGAGGTGCACCAGGGGTTAGATCAATTGGATGCTTGACTTGGCAGTGCGTCGGTACCCCAGTGGGTGAGGAGAAGATGTCTTTGTACTCTTCCACGTTCCCGTCCACTTGCTTCCACTGCAAAAAGAAGCTATGTGTAGAGGCCACATATATGGCAATGACCTTCTACTTACTGTGAGCATAGATCACAAAGAAGATGAACTTCCCGGTTTGTGAAATGACCTTACTGCATTGCTTAACAGAGATTAAAGAAATAGCGGTAGGCGGCGCTACATCTGGTATCCTATACAATTGTCTACCCAAAGTAATAGTAACACTGCAAGGTCTAAACTCATACACAGTACGACGCTTCCAAAAATATGGTTGTCCTAAAAGAACATCACAAACTTCAAGGGGAGCAATACCACACAATACCTTGTCTTTGAAAGGCTTGATGTCATAGGGCAGATGACACTGTTGGTTGACATGGAGATCTTTTCCTTGGCAAAGCCAACCGATGTTGTAGGTCTACGAGTGCAGTGTCGTCAGCAGGTCCAGTCACTTGATGACCTCTACTGAGATCAGGTTCTTCTGACTACCTCTATTGACAATGAAATGAAGTGGGACCCCCTTTACTCACATCTGTGAGTGAAAGAGGTGTTCCCCTTCATCTGGTTCTTCTGGTTCACTTGGCTGGACTTTAGTGGTAGCGACAGTGGCACTGGGTTCAACATCGATAATCCGCTTCCCTCCTTCTAGATTTGATTCAGATTCATAATCGGCCTCTCACTCTAAAGCTTTTAGCTCAACCACGAGGGACTGCTTGAAGCGACATTCTTCGGTCTTGTGCCAAGGGATTTTATGGTATTCACACCATTTTCCTGTGCCCTTCTTTGACTTCTCATTACCCTTCTTGTGTTGTGGCTTGGACTAGTTTTCCTGAGAGTGGCCATCTTTTCTCTGTTCCTTGTTGTGTGGGTTGGGGCCACCTTTGCCCTGCTTCGGCTGTGAGGAGTTTGCAGATCCAAACTCTCGCCTCTTCTACTTAAATTTTTGCTCGATCTTGACAACATATCTATAAGCCATACACAATGATGCGATGTCCAAAAAATCCATTTATTTTTTAATGTATCAATGCAAACAACTGCGGTATTTGAGCACCAAATGTCACTAAGAGTCTTTGATACATAATTTGGTGTGCAGGGTATGGAAAATATTGGTGAAATTTGGTTTTCTCTAGTCTCTTTCCTGACGCAGGGTGGTCCATCTGGTGTACTGGTCCTCGTAGTTGCCAACATGGTAGTAATGTTATTTAATGGCATCCCGGAAGGAATCCCATGTAGGGGCGACTGCAAATATTGCAAATTACTCTACGGCCCTTTGCTCAGAGTAAGTATCCAACCAATCCTTAACATGGGGGACGGCCTTGAGGAGTGCAAAAGTAATATTTTCCCTATCAAATAAATTGTAGACCGAAAAATACCCTTCGAGCAGATTCAACCATTTATCTACAACATCTGCAGCTATCAGTGCTTCAAATAATGGAATATCAAAATTTACCTGTACCTTGAAGGGGGTTTCATGGTCGCTTGATGAATATGCTTCTCACGTGGGCCGTCACCGAAGGATTTATGCAAAGTTGTCCATCATTTCATTCCTTTGTCACGCAAGGACTTCCTTGAGCAACATTTTAAAAAGATCTCCTACTCCATCATCTTTATTTTCGTCCCCTGTGGGTTGTTGTCGGGCTCAGCGTGACTAATCTTGCAAAGGCTCGACTGGTTCGAGTCCCAAATTCTTATATCCAGATCTTGTTGGAGACACGCACGAAGAAAAATAAATAAAGAGAATACCGCTCTGATACCACTAATATGGATTTAGGAGTGGAACAAACTAATTAACAGACTGAATATAATAAATACAGAGATATGGAGAACAACACATATATGCAGTGAATGATATCTTCTATTGAATAAATGAAATAGGTTGAAACTGTAAAACTGCAAAACTGAAACAACTTGCCCAAATGGTGGTAGCGATCTCTAAGAAGAGATGTGGCTGCTACGCACATCCGTATGAGAAAAATTATTACAATGAGGCTCTAGAGGCCTTTTAACATTACTCTTGAATGCCAAAACCCTAGACATCCAAAAACCTAACCTTAGGAGATGAACATCAAAAGTCATGTTGGCCCCGATGGGTAAGTTGTGTTGGATTTTCAATGAGCTATGACTCATGTATTCTCTTTAAATTTTATGTTTAGCTATTACTTGAACCATAACTACTGCAACAAACCAAGATCACGAGAAGAATAACCATGCACAAGAACACAAGAAGTATACTAGGAAACCCTTCTCAACAAGGGAAGAAAACCTAGTCAATCCTTTGCTATATTCCTCAAGAGAAAGACCTCCCACACCATCACCAAACCTAGCACACAAGAGCGTGCTGTAATTCTCATAATTTCATACCACAACTTCTGAAATCATGAGATGACACAATGATAAGTGTGTTTCCTCAATGGGGATTCACCTTTATTTATATAAGACCTGTCACATCAAATGATGTGTCTATTGGCACAATAGGGCTGACATCAATAACTCAAAATATAATTATTAATTATCATATTAATTATCTTTTACATTAAGGTGGGGCCGACTTGTACCCTTTACATAATCAATAGGGTTACAGGTAAGTCTGACTCTTGAACAATATAGTAATGGATCTCATACACCCACTAGTGCTCAGTCACTAGGGGCACATCCATAGGGATGTCCATATCTCTATCTCACTATGTCTCACAGGAGAACTACACTCACTAGTGCTTAGCCACTAGGATCACGTTCACCTGTGCTCATCCACAAGCACGTCCAACTCAACAGATCTTATTTCCCACTGCATTACACATGAGAGTCATATAGAGTTCATCATATCAACTCTTTGATCAGAGGAGGCTAATACATCATCTTCATCTTTGTCTCATAACAATGCACCCATCTCATGGGAATTCACACATTCACCTTGTGCTCAGCCATACGCACGTCCAACTCAACATATCTCCTTTCTCATTGTGTTACACAAGAGAATCATCCAGAGTTCTTCTCAACTCATTGTAAGGAGGAGGCCATCACTACGTTCCAGTTCTGTCTCAGATAGGAACCACACACCCATGTCAGGGGCTCTCTCTCAGGTCCGTGTCCTAGAGGATGTCTCACACAATTGTAATCATTAACACTCCCTCTTAGCTAGGGAGGCATTCTCCATCAGGCCAAGTCTCACACAGAAGTACTCGAACTTCGTCTTGGTTGAGTCATCAACACTCCCTCTCAATTAGAGAGATATTCTTCACCAAGTCAGTTTGGTGAAGATGTCTGCAAACTGCTAATGTGTAGGAAGGTATTGCACGTCTACTGCTTTCCTTTGCATCATGTCTATGAAAAAAATATTTTATCTCAATGTGTTTCAATCTATCACAAAACACAGGTTTCTCAAAGAGCTTCACACAACTCTGGTTATAATCACAGTATCTGTTAGCACTCTGTAAATTATGTCCAGCTGAATAGACAAACGACAAAGGTAATTGTTTCAACCAGCTTTAGAGTTGAGGCACTAGCCTTCTCAACTCAGAGAGGGCTCTCTCGTGTCACTTGATATATCTATGGAAATCGGTGGCTAGATTTGGTTTGTTTTGGGGGTTTTTATAAAGTTTGTTGGTCAAGAAGAGGAGGGACACACAGGGCTATGGAGTCAAAATTTTGAAATTGAATGAAAACAATGATCAACCGATAGAACTCTCCAGAGATAAAGGTTAAATGAGGCAATGAATTTGAGGTTTAGCTTAAAACAAATCAGAGTGGTAAGAGGAAAGATGAAACAAATAACTGCATCACAACATTACGGAAATGAATTCCAAATTAGCTAAGAAGAAACATACACAGTGTAAATTGTTTAAGCCGAGAGCATCACAAGACGAATTCTGGGCCTTTAACTCTCCAATTTAAACAGAAGACAGTGTAAATGGAATTAAAGAAACACAAGAAATACATACAATGAGGGAAGATAAACCTCATATCATAGCCATTAGAATATTTTCATAAACAATTCAAAATGCTTCTGCATATGTATTCAATTCAGTCCCAGAAAAATTACAATAGAGTCCAGAACCACCAGAATTGTGCCCTTGAACTTCTGTCCCTTCTTTTAATACACTCAAAACCTCTAATACTTATACAATTCGAGATCATTCAGTGTGCAACCGGTTACAATCACTGAAATGAAACATTTCAGCTTCTACAATGATTACAAATGATAGTTTTCAGAAAAAACGTTTCATGATCCCTGCAGATTCCTCTGACACTCCAGCTCCTTCCTCTGCCACGTTCTCTTTGAAATTTCACTCATACTCTTTCAAATATAATTGCATTTATCCATATTCTCATTAAATATTTGAGAATAATATATTTGAAATAAAAATAATTCCCAAATATTTTATATCCCGGAGAATTAAATTTCCATAATTTAATTCATGCCCGTGGTTTTTAAAACCAAGTCTTGTTTGCCCAATTCACCATTTCATTGTAAAAAACATTCACTGTTACCATTTCCCTGTAAAAAACATTTACTGTGTAATGTTTTTCCAATTTACTATTTCACTGTGAAAAAACATTTACTGTGTGTTTTTTCTAGTTTACCGTCTTTACTAAAATACCTTCTATCTTCTTCTTTTACTCCTATAAGTATTTGGATAAAGAGTTATCCAAGTCTTCGTTCAAGTGCATATTCCCATTTAAATCTTTTGCATGGAAATAAGCATTAATGTCTTTAATTTGTAAAACGTGAATTTTACCTCTGTAAAACAATTTCACCATGAGGAAGAATTTCTTTTATTGGAAATCCCATAATCATTATTGAAATGTACTCCTGGAAAAATGTACATAAAACATATGATAAATGTTTTCATTTATTGCATCGGGCTTTCGCTGGAGTGGTTTAATCCAAACTTATTTTTCCTCCGATGTGCTTCACGTAAAAACACGTGTCCACGAAAGAATCCACCGTAGTATTTCTCGGTCCGCCTTCACAAAATTAACCTCCTCGCTACTTAAATCCCCGATATGCATATGCACCCTCCATCCAACCTTTGACTTTTCCACATTATAAATTGAGATTCATGCCCATGATTTGACGTGATTACGTAAATTAAATGTTGCATTAAATATTAATATAAATATAAAAATATTTATATTAATAATTAAAAACCCCTTTTTTTCTATTTTCGAAGGACTTTGGGCATATGAGGCTTAACAAATGACTTTGTGGATAGGATAAGGGTGCTTAATAAAAGGCATATTTTTTTTTATTTTCAACGGGAATACGAAAATAAGGGTAAAAATGAATGAAGTGATGGAACTAGGGGATTTAGATGAGAATTAAGGCTAGGTATAAGCTTGGGATATTTGCCAAATTTTGACTTGTGGAGTACATGACTATTTTGGATGATCACATTGGGTGAAGGATTTAGGTGATGGGAGCTTGACGGAGATGGTGAAAAAGTTAGAAAAGCTGAGTGGAAAAACAACACAAGGACAAGATGCTTTGGAAAAATAAAATGCAAATCAGCAGGTGATAACACCATCAACTTCCGATATCTAGGGTTGGAAAAAAACGGTTTTGAGCAGACTGCTTTTCACCCCGATGTACCTCTGGTGTCGCCACGCGTCCACGAACGAAACCATAATGGTTTCCCCAGCCCGCCTTCGAATAATTATCTTTTGTGCTGCTTCATCCTCCGCTATGTGCCTTAGCCGTTGATCCGGGCTTCTTCAAGATCGACAGTCTGCCGAGTTATACCTTTTGCGCCTCCGCTATATTTGTCTATATGTCGCTGGATATAGCCCGACCCCCCAAACTATCATACTTCCACAATGATATAACATTTCACTAAATTTCTGAAATTTGGATCCTGATCTGAAATTGTTATGGTGATAACATTAGCTCCAAATGGGGATGTTATCCTCCCAGTGAGGTAGCAAAGAACTCGTAGACCCGGTGCCTGATCCATTGGGTTGTTCCCACAACATGTGTGTGTACCCTTCTCCAACCTATCACTAGTGTCTGCCGAAAACCGAACTCTGTACACTGCTCTCAACTGGATATTGAACATTTAATACACCGCTAAAATCTAACTGTACACACTACTAGAAATCCAAACTGAATAAATAAATAAATGCTTGGCCAACAAGCTTATTTGCACACTCCTATCTACTCTAAAATTGTTGAAATGAATACTCAATCAAGTGATACTAAAGTGCCAATGCAACCAATCAAGCAATTGGCTTCCCTATTTTTCTTCGCTCACATCTTTCTGAAGAAGGCAGAAAAATGTAAAATATGGCAGCTGAAAAAAAAAAGTTGAATCCAAAACCTGAGCTTATGAATGAAACAAACTCCTCCTTCACTGAAGACTGTAATAGGATGGCCATAGGATCTTGAAAACCATGAAAAAACATTTGTTCTTGATGAGCAAAAACAGAAATACAAGACTCTTTCATAAGTGTTTGTTGTTCTTGCTCTATTTCTTCTGTTTTGAGAACATTTTCAAATGAAATGGCAGCAATAGGTTTGTCTAATTCTCCATGCATCTGAACAAAAACATTCATACATTCTTGAACATCTTCAAATATGACAGCCATATTATGTGCATCAAGGCTATCCTCTTGTTCATCAAACAATTCGGATTTGGTTTCATTAAACTTCTGGAAATTTGTTTGAGGACTGTCATTTTGACTTTCAAATGAATGAATGGAAATAAGTTCCTGCTCATAATATAATTGTAAATGTGAAAAGCTAACATCATGAACTATCTCACAGTTTAGAGTTCTCGTGGATGTATTTTCAAAACCATGATTTTCAAATGAATCAAATAAAACCATTGCCTCTTCATTATCTTTCTGTAGTTCTGATTGAAAAGTGGCATACATTGTTTTGTTGCTTTCCTGAAACTCTATGTCATTTGTTTGTTCATTGCTGGAAGTTTCCACAGATGCAGTTTCATAATCCTCATCCATGTCTAGGCCACTTAGAATTTGAACAACCATATCGTTCATAGGGGGAGAAAGACAACCTTGAAACACTTTGTCTTGCTGAAAATCTTGTTGAATATCTTCATCAAGTTCAAGGGAAGGAAAATGACTTTCAACAACAATTTCTTGATCAGCTTCACCTTCAACCAAAGAAGGAGGGGCTACTATTTGTTGTTGGGCTGAATATTCATAAAGGGCTTCTATGATTTCATCATTCATACACTCTTCATTTCCAAAAACATTTTCAAGGTACTTAATGAAATGTTCACAAAATTCACAACAATCTTCAAACACCAAGGATGAAGAATTAGATTCTCCATAATGCTTAAAGACTGTTATATGGAAATCTTTAAGAGAGTATAAGCTACCTGGTTTTAAACCTTCATACCATAATCTTGCTCTCCCCTCTAAAGTAGCCATAAACATTTTCATCAAATAATCTTCATGAAATTCAACCCCCAGCTTACATATGTGCATGTGAAATCTAATCAAGTGCAAGGCAACATCATTTCTTTTCCCATCTTCGAATTTAGGAAAATGTTTTTGCCAATTTATGTGAGGAATATGATTTGGAAAGCCAGGAATATGAGATCGATTCATTGGAGCATACCTTGTAGATATTGAACTCATCTTCGGACAGTGGAGTCGCCAATGATGTTTTGGAAGTTGGATTCTACAATGAGAGTGGAGTCGCTAGTGAAAATTCAAATTTTTGGATTCTTCTACCAGTGGAATCACCTTCAAACTGATTTCTGATGTGTGGAGTCACCAGAGAAGGAATACAGCCAATATGTGCCAAAGTGTCTGTTGCTCTCAGACCTTAGAACTCAACCATATCGTTCTTCCCAGGGAAAAATTTCCAATTTCGTCCCTGACAACGGCGCCAGAATGTTAGCACTCTGTAAATTATGTCCGGCTGAATAAACAAACGATAGAGGTAACTGTTTCAACTAGCTTTAGAGTTGAGGCACTAGCCTGCTCAACTCAAAGAGAGCTCTCTCGTGTCACTTGATATATCTATGGAAATCGGTGGCTAGATTTGGTCTGTTTTGGGGGTTTTAATAAAGTTTGTTGGTCAAGAGGAGGAGGGACACACAAGGCTATGGAGTCAAAATTCTGAAATTGAATGAAAACAATGATCAACCGATAGAACTCTCCAGAGGATAAAGGCTAAATGAGGCAATGAATCTGAGTTGTAACTTAAAATAAATCAGAGTGGTAAGAGGAAAGAGGAAACAAATTACTGCATTAGAGCATTACGGAAATGAATTCTGAATTAGCTAAGAAGAAACATACACAGTTTAAATTGCCTAAGCCGATAGCATCACAAGATGAATTATGGGCCTTTAACTCTCCAATTTAAACAGAAGACAGTGTAAATGGAATTAAAGAAACACAGGAAATACATACAATGAGGGAAGACAAAACTCATATCATAATCATTAGAATCTTTTCATAAACAGTTCAAAATGCTTCTGCATATGTATTCAATTTAGTCCCAGAAAAATTACAATAGAGTCCAGAACCACCAGAATTGTGCCCTTGAACTTCTGCCCCTTCTTTTAATACACTCAGAACCTCTAATACTTATACAATTCGAGATCCTTCAGTGTGCAACCGGTTACAATAACTGAAATGAAACGTTTCAACTTCTACAATGATTACAAATGACAGTTTTCAGAGAAAACGTTTCATGATCCCTGCAGATTCCTCTGACACTGCAGTTCCTTCCTCTGTCACGTTCTCGTTGAAATTTCACTCATACTCTTTCAAATATAATTGCATTTATCCATATTCTCATTAAACATTTGAGAATAATATATTTGAAATAAAAATAATTCCCAAATATTTTCTATCCTGGAGAATTAAATTTCCATAATTTAATTCATGCCCGTGGTTTTTAAAACCAAGTCTTGTTTGCCCAATTCACCATTTCATTGTAAAAAACATTTACTGTTACCATTTCCCTATAAAAAGCATTTATTGTGTAATGTTTTTCCAATTTACCGTTTCACTGTGAAAAAACATTTACTGTGTGTTTTTTCCAGTTTACCGTCTTTGGTAAAATACCTTTTATCTTCTTCTTTTACTCCTCTAAGTATTTGGATAAAGAATTATCCAAGTCTTCATTCACGTGCATCTTCCCATTTAAATCTTTTGCATGGAAATAAGCATTAATGTCTTTAATTTGTAAAACGTGAATTTTACATCTGTAAAACAATTTCACCGTGAGGAAGAATTTCTTTTATTGGAAATCCCATAATCATTATTGAAATGTACTCCTGGAAAAATGCCGCACATAAAACATATGATAAATGTTTGCATTTATTACGTCGGGCTTTGGCTGGAGTTTTTTCCTCCGATGTGCTTCATGTAAAAACACGTGTCCACGAAAGAATCCACAATAGTATTTCCCGGTCCGCCTTCACAAAATTAACCTCCTCGCTACTTAAATCCCCGATATGCATATGTGCCCTCCATCCAACCTTTGACTTTTCCACATTATAAATTGAGATTCGTGCCCATGATTTGACGTGATTCCATAAATTAAATATTGGATTAAATATTTATATTAATAATAAAAAAAAACCTTTTTTTTTCTATTTTCGAAGGACTTTGGGCATATGAGGCTTAACACATGACTTTGTGGATATGATAAGGGTGCTTAATAAAAGGCATATGGGCCGACCTGTACCCTTTACATAATCAATAGGGTTACAGGTAAGTCTGACTCTTGAACAATATAGTAATGGATCTCATACACCCACTAGTGCTCAGCCACTAGGGGCACATCCATAGGGATGTCCATATCTCTATCTCACTGTGTCTCACAGGAGAACCACACTCACTAGTGCTCAACCACTAGGATCATGTTCACCTGTGCTCATCCACAAGCATGTCCAACTCAACAGATCTTCTTTCCCACTGCATTACACATGAGAGTCATCTGGAGTTCATCATCTCAACTCTCTGATCAGAGGAGGCTAATACATCATCTTCATCTTTGTCTCATAACGATGCACCCATCTCATGGGAATTCACACATTCACCTTGTACTCAGCCACAGGCACATCCAACTCAACATATCTCCTTTATCATTGTGTTACACAGGAGAATCATCTAGAGTTCTTCTCAACTCACTGTAAGGAGGAGGCCATCACTACGTTCCAGTTCTGTCTCAGATAGGAACCACACACCCATGTCAGGGGCTCTCTCTCAGGTCCATGTCCTAGAGGATGTCTCACACAACTGCAATCATCAACACTCCCTCTCATCTAGGGAGGCATTCTCCATCAGGCCAAGTCTCACACGGAAGTACTTGAACTTTGTCTTTGTTGTAGTCATCAACACTCCCTCTCAACTAGAGAGATATTCTTCACCAAGTCAGTTTGGTAAAGATGTTTGCAAACTGCTCATGTGTAGGAAGGTACTGCACGTGTACTGCTTTCCTTTGCATCATGTCTCTAAAAATAATATTTTATCCAATGTGTTTCGATCTATCACAAAACAGAGGTTTCTCAAAGAGCTTCACACAACTCTGGTTATAATCATAAGATCCATCTCATGATTAAGTAAATTTGTCAGAGACTTATGAAGCCACACTGCTTCACACACTCAATGATATATACTCTGCTTCTATGGTACTCAGGGCCACAAAGCTTTGTTACCTGATGCACCAGGAAATCATGGCAAACAACAATCAGATGTGCTCTTCCAGTCCACTATGCTTTCTATCCATTCTGCATATCCTTGCAAACTCAAGTCTTCACTGGAGGCATATCTAATTGTGCCTCGTAGATATCTTAATACATGTTTTGTTGTTGTCTAGTGAGTCTGTCTCGGTTGACTCATGGAATGACTAAGTACATTCACTGCATAGCATGAATCAAGTATGGTGTTAACCAGATACATCAATGATCCAATCAGTTGTGGATCAATCTCGTCTGAATCATCATCATTCATTTTCTTCAAATCCATCACCGTGTATTTGCATTCCGTCATACTGAACTTCTTTAATATTCCCACTGTATATTTTCCCTGACTCGGGAAAATCTCATCGATCCTCTGTCATACTTCTTGTCCGAATAAGTAGTGAATCATACTTAGATCCTTCATCTTGAAATCAAAATTCAAAGCTTACTTGTATCCAACAACAAGGCTTTCTGAATAAGTCATCAAAATCAGGCTCTCGTCACCAACACTGTAATAATATAGGTTTGGATCAGCAACACTCTTGTTGAGATGCAAACTCATCAAGAATCCATCCATCTTATGCAGTTTCCAACTTATGGATGGTAGTACAGATGGAAGTGTATCGAATTACTCGATCGATATGTCTCATCATAGTTCACTCCCTCTACTTGTGAGAATCTTCAGACTACAAGTCTCGTTTTATATTTCTCGACACTTCCATCAGTTACATGTCTTTCTGCCTCTTACAGAGTTTGTCAAGCCCAGACATGCCCTTTTATGGCCTACTATAAAGTCTGTGGAAATATCAACTGGGACAATTGTATCAATGGTTGTCTCCCTCTGAACTGCCGAGGGGGAGAAGGTATTTGTCTTTTCCTTCTTTTCAATAGTTTTGACTCCCTTCGAGTCAAGTGACTCTCTCTGAAGTCTTGAAGGAAAAACATCTTCCTTTGTTGTTAGCCCGCCTGGAACAAGGAAACAAAGGAAGGGAAACAAGACAAGAATATCTCCTAGAGGAGATTCATGAGTACATCTCTAGAATCAAAACAATTTAAGGATTGTTTGTCACAGCTACAACACCTAATTGTAATGTAGCATGATAATTAAAACAATCAAACCTGGAATCTTCACTTCTGGTGTGTTGTTATTCTAAATGCATTGAGACCTTTCTGGGTCCATGATTTCACCAAGGGTTCCTTCCTCCTGCAAGTACCCTTATGACAATGATGTAAACATTATATATACAAGTGCATACCTGAGAGTGTACTCAAATGGTGGTTCTACTTGGTTGCCATGGACTAGAAGGTTGGTCATGTTGTTGTAGCTTCTTGTGGCCACCTGCCACTGCTATTTTCTATAACTAGACTTGTTTGTCTTGTAGCCACATGTATCACACAAGTCTCAGACAAAGTCTACATCAACCTTTATTGTTGTAACTAATTAGAGAGTATTTACAGATTAGTAATTTTGCACATCTGTTGCTGGCACAACTTGCTGTGATTGTTTTAGCCTATTAAAGTCGTGTCCATTGTTGACATTCAGCAGAATTTCAGGCACCCTGTTGTAGCCATCCTTGTAGCTCCTACTGCTACTTAACATTGTTACAACTTGACTTAGGACCTGTATTTTAAGGTTTTCAATCTCTATTCTTGGATGACCCAAGTAGAAATGATGAGATTTCTTTGTTGTCTTTAAACTATAAAAGGTCGGTCAATATTGATTGTAATTATGATCATTACGCTTGTCAACAGGTCGACCATTTTTGTCCTTGACTTATAAGTAACAACTAGTATCCAACTCTCTTTCCATGCTTCATAAGCCAAACATGATTATCTGCTTTAAAGTGTCAAACATTGAACCTATAACCTCAACTCCTTCAATCAAATGTATATCACAGATGTTTCTGGAATGCTCAAACCTCGTCACAGTTTCTTATTCCGCAATTATTGTAGTGATGTGTCACATAAATGTTGCCTTCAACTATAGCACTGTTTCAGACCTGTTTTAATATCTCATGCAACATTATATTATATGGATATAGAATGCTTAATATAGTAGGGTGAATGGCCTTACTACTGTCCTTAAAAAAATTGGCCTCAATATAGGCCTTAAACTCGACTTTCCTTCCTTAGAAAAATACCATTGAGACTGCTTCAAAACTAATATATTTTTCACCTTTTGATAGCCTCAGAAATATCACTCAGAATTTGAATTTGGCATAGGTTTGTAGTGTGGTTTTATGGCTGAGCTTGTTCTCAAGCCTATGGTCATCTTCAGAATTTGTCTCAGGGTTTGATCCTTTAATTTTACCACAAAAATTTTAAACAGAGTCTGGCCCTTTCCTTCTGGACTTTCTATGTTAGTGCAGTAGCCTTAGAGTGTTAGAAAGTCAAGGTGTTAGTAGCCTTACGGATCTATTGTTAGGGTATTTTTGTGGCAGCTTCAAAGAGGGCCCCAAAACAGGTCGAGTTCCTTCCTCCTTCTAGCTTTAGGAGGTCTGACCCTTCTCCTAGGCTCCAGCCTCTTTCCTTCACTACAAAACTTCACCACAGAAGCTTAGAAGGGGGTCCGACCCTTTTCTTCTATGTTGCAGCAGCCTTACTTCTTGCCACAGAAAACTAAGGGAGGTCCGGCCTCAACCTTTACCACTAAACGAGAGGTCTGACCCTTGTTTCTTTATGTCAACGGTAAGTTCTCCTCTCATGGTTGCCTTCCCCTATTTGTTGTGGGGTCCGGCCTCATTTATTTGCAATGGCAGAAAGGACTTGGCAGTCTTTTAGGTGACCATGGTCTTCTTTCATCCTTGAGCAAGAGGTATTCTTCGAGACCTGCTCTGAAACCATGTTGGATTTTCAATGAGCTATGGCTCATGTATTCTCTTTAAAAAATTTGTTTAACTATTACTTGAAGCATAACTACTGCAACAAACCAAGATCACAAGAAGAATAGCCATGCACAAGAACACAAGAAGTATCATGGGAAACCCTTTTCAACAAGGGAAGAAAACCCAGCCAATCCTTTGTTATATTCTTCAAGAGAAAGAGCTCCCACACCATCACCAAACCTAGCACACAAGAGGGTGTTGTAATTCTCGTAATTTCGTACCACAACTTCTGAAATCATGACATGACACAATGATAAGTGTGTTTCCTTAATGTGGATTCACCTTTATTTATATAAGACTTGTCACATCAAATGATGTGTCTATTGGCACAATAGGGTCGACATCAATAACTCAAAATATAATTAATAATTACCATATTAATTATCTTTTACATTAAGGTGGGGCTAACCTGTACCCTTTACAAAATCAATAGGGTTACAGGTAAGTTTGACTCTTGAACAATATAGCAAGGGATATCATACACCCACTAGTGCTCAACCACTAGGAGCAGATCCATAGGGATGTCCATATCTCTATCTCACTGCATCCCATAGTAGAACCACACTCACTAATGCTCAACCACTAGGATCACGTGCACTTGTGCTCATCCACATACGCGTCCAACTCAACAGATCTTCTTTCCCACTGCATTACACAGAAGAGTCATCTAGAGTTCATCATCTCAACTCTCTGCTCAGAGGAGGATAATACATCATCTTCATCTCTGTCTCATAATTATGCACCCAACTCATGGGAATTCACACGTTCACCTTGTGCTCAGCCACAGGCACATCCAACTCAGCAGATCTCCTTTCTCACTGCGTTACACATGAGAATCATCTGGAGTTCTTCTCAACTCTCTGTAAGGAGGAGGCCATCACTACGTTCTAGTTTTGTCTCATATATGAACCACACACCCATCTCAGGGGCTCTCTCTCAGGTCTGTGTCCTGGCGGATGTCTCACGCAACTGTAATCATCAACAAGTTGGTACCTCAACTTCCCGGGGTCGTAACTTTTGCATATGACCTCCGTTTTAGGCGCATGATAGCCCATTGGAAAGGACTTATCGAGAAATACACATTACACCATCAAACTCTAACTTTGTCTACAACTTAACTATGACAAGCCAAAAAAACACTATTTAGGGCCTCAAAACGTCCTTGGAAGTACATAAAGATGTGTTGACATGAAAACATCCAAAATAAGCCAATTGGATTGGGTGGGAGGCCACCAGTCTCCACCTGGAAGATGTGTAGGGCTTCATACAACCCCAAAAGTGTAGAAACCACAATTACAAAGAAGTACAGAAGAACGTGATGAACTAAAAACTGTCAAGAGGAGCCAGTTGGAATAGGTGGGTGGCCACCAATCTCTACCTGGATCACTTATTGGTGCTTTCCTCGCCTTTGTCAACAATATTCCTTATTGGATGTTATTCATAGGGTCTCTTTCATGCACTACTTGCATCTAGTGCATGCGAGAGATGCAAAGGGTCGTTGGTTCATGAACATCTTATTCGTCTGAGCTCCTCCTAATCATCAAGATATTGCTTTGTACCTCGTGTTGATTGATGATAGATTCTCTAATGCTCTCCTTTCAACGAGTCTCCTTTCATCGACTTCAGCTCATATTTTCTGGAAATGAGACCCGGAGTCTTATGAGTACCTAGAGGCTTGCAGTCACCAATGGCAAGTTCTCCCGGCATCAACAGTTGGCAATACATCAATGTCTCTCGATCGATGGATTATTCAAGTGTTCGACCTCAACACCCTTATTCACACTTGTAAGAATGTAGTCAGTGCCTTGATACCTACTTTCATTATCAGTAGGTTGTCTCGTGTTTGTTAACGATAGACCTTTACGACTAATAATCCAACGAAGTCTCATTGTGTTCAACATAAACTCCTCTATTCACATGATGTAGACTTGCACCTTCAACGGATAGTGTAGAAGACCTCCAGCTTACAGTAGCAACATTCCTAATCTATTGCTCTCTTTCATTGGACTAATACCTATATGAATTCAATGATCATGGGAGATCAGATTGTACTCTACTGTATACATATATCTTCATATTGATTTTGAGATTGGATTCCATTATGCCTTGTTCATGACTATGGAAGCCTATGTCACTTTGTATTGCCTATTCATGGCCATGAGCAACTATTTGATATATTTCCACATGAATCTGTAGTATAATTTAGATTGGCATCCATGTGTACAAAGTCATTGTGGATTGTAATATTCTCATGAGTAACTAGCACTTCTTGTTGAGTCTTTGTTATCCCATATCTTAGGGATAACTAAGGAGATCATGGCTCGAGGCCCATAGGTCCTAGACATGGAGTGTCGAGACCTGGATGACTTGAGCATGGCCCCGGAAGGTCCCTCTTTTCTTCGGTGCAGCCCATTTATCAGCAGCAGCAGTATCCATCCCATCAGCCTGGTCTTGAAGTAGCAGTAAGTATTGCTCCATGAGGTAATGAGTCCAGGTATCATGGTATCTGTCACTCTAACTATTTAAGCACTTGAATATGTTGCACTGAATTCTCCTTCATTTCATAATGTTTTCTTGGAAATTATGCTCTTTAAACTTGTTCATACCTGGAAGGGTGACATGATGCCCTAGTAAGTTGGTCTCCCTTTAGGATGGGTTGCCATTGGGTTGGTCTATGAAAGGTCATCGTCCATTCCCTCCATACTTACCACTTTCAATCCTTACTCCTCTCATTTTCACATACCTTTGTTCAGACATTGGGTTTGCCACACTAGGAAGGGTTGTACCTTGCCTTGTGGGAAGAAGGGGTTAAAGGCCCAAAGGGTAAAAGTAGCTGGCAAGAGTTAAAAGCCAAAATGAAACCTTTGAGATGCTTCACCCAGGGATTCTCGAGAAAGCAGTAAAAGGCTTCTTGATAAGAAAAGGGAACCCGTAATATAAATAAACACTCAAGGTATTAGTTGGAGGATGGTAGGTCTCATCATGAGCCGACCTATTATGACCATGGGTATGTAGTGGTATGACACTACCATCTATCTGGTCACCAAACCAGGGTAATGGATTTTGGTGGCATAACCAAGAGAAAGGGTGTCTCATCATGAGCCAAGCTTCTCATCTCCATGAAATGCTTGTGGGTAACGTTGTCACCTCTGGTCACCAAGTTAGGACAATGTCTCTCAACTCTTCCCTTGAAGCATAAAAGAAAAAGATAAGAAACAATAAAGCTAAGAATAAAAGTCATTGAATGGGCTAGGAAAGAATGACATCTATGACAAGGTGCAACTCACCCTCTACAGAGGCACCCACACTTAATACCTACATTTCCCTGTTATCACTGCACCCCATGCCCAAACACTTACCCCACGCCACCTCACACACACTTACATGACCTAGATTGGCTCTCACCTGGGAAACACCCCAAACTTAAGGAGGAATAGACCAATAGGACACCCTGAGACCTTCTCCAAACTTGACTTGTTAAACTGCATAACGTCTTACACTCTAATATTGCTAGAGCCTAAAATTGGGAATTTTGCTAGAGCCTAAAATTGCTTACACTGTTAAACTGGGATTTTTTCTAGAGCCTAAAATTGCTTACACTCTAGCAAGTTTATCCTTAGGGTTTGGATGTTTGAGGCCTTGAAGAGTCAACATCTCTTCCATCCATCTCTTATTCTTAGGTAAATATAATCATTGTGTCATTTCTTCCAAGAGAAAATCGTCATCTATAGACTCCATTACCCCATAAAGGCACTAGTCTACTCATTATAGTGATTGATTGATCAAAACAACTCTCAAACTATCTTCCTTGAAACATTTACTAACTTCTACTAACCTTAAACTAGACTAATTCATCGACTAACTTGTTGTTGTTGCAAAAGATTGCTACAACCATCTAACAACAACAAATTTATCTCAAAAGTGACATTAAAAGATGATTAGACTTTGCCAATTTTGCTTCTGACAAGTAGTTATCATTTTGCCAATTTAAAGCTATATTTCCTTGTCTTTTTCAAGCAAATTCAAGGCATATATATTGTGGTTGTTACAAAATACTTATTGTTGTTGTAAATAATTACTTTGTTGCAATTTTATATCAACTTACTTATTTTTTAAAGGTTCATGGTCTTATGAAGCACTAACATCATTTGGTACTTGGAAGTTGCCACTTTTTCTATATGTTGTCTTGTTATGGGTAGGTACACCTTATTTACCATTTTGCTTCATCTTTATAAGACACAAAGAACCTTTGACTTGAGTGACCTATGAGAGGGGGGGGAACTTTCTTATACCTTTTACCTTATCATTCTCAAACCCTCGGGACACTGGGGACGTCTCCCCTGGGGTACTGTGACATACTCCTAAATAGAAAGGGGTTTCCTATTAAGGTGACAGTGATAGGTCACTCCCTATTACGCCAATCTTGCATCCACCTACCCTGGGTGTTGGGCATGTACAGATTGTGCGATAACATTTTGGCGTCGTTGTTGGGGAACACTGAGTCAATATTCCTCAACGACACTTTTTTCAGTAAGCCTTTCCCTCAATAGCCTTTATCTTGCGAAGCTTACCTGGTGACTCCACTGGGGGTGATCCCCTCATCCCTTTGATAGTTTCAAGAAAATTATCTAGCGACTCCACTAAGTTCAGGGAGGTATACCAATCCTCCCTAATCTTACAGAAGAAAGCCTCCCTGAAACTCTCCTATAGTAAAATCATTGTTTGGAGGCAATCTTCCTTCCAATACAATGTCTAACGCTCAGACTCAGACCATTAAACCAAATCAAGCTAATAACCAGAAACAATGGTCATCCAAGTTTTTCAAACCATTAGACATGACAAACATTCCAGGATACCCTAGGAAAATCCCCCCTAGGTACGAGAAATGGCTGCCTAAGTTCATTGGTAATGATGTAGTTAGTGTTGAGGATCATATGAACAATTTCAGGGCCTGCTTTCAACTTCATTCTATAAGTGATGATGCTAAAGATTTAGCTATGAAATTGTTATCTGCTACCCTTCATGATGGTGCTAAACAATGGTACAATGGTCTTCTTGATGCTAATATTACATCCATGGACAAGTTAGAGGAAGTGTTCCTCAAACGATGGAGTGTCAAGGAAGCTCCTAACATGCTACTAATAAGGTTGAATAACATCACAAAACCTAAGAATGAAACTGTTAGGTAATTTCATGATAAATTTGAAAGGTTGGTACAACAAATCCCGGTGAGCTATCACCCTTCAGACAATTTCCTTCTCTTTCTTTAGACTCAAGCCTTTACAGGACAATTAGGTTTTCTCCTCAGAGACAAAGCCCCCTAAGACAATCCAAGAAGCTCAAGATATGGCTACAAGGATTGAAGATAACCTATCATCATCCAGAGTTGAACCTTTCTCCGCCCCAAGAGTCAAAATAGATGTTAAACCCAAAGTAGTCCACAATGTTGAATCTACTTCAGATATTGGTGCTAGCTTGGCAAAGCTACAGTTGACTCTAGATGGCATGGTCAAAACCCAAGAATTAATGATGAATAGGATTGTCAACTTAGAAAGAGCCCAACAAAAAGCTCATAGGCCTCCTTATAAAGGGGAATTCCAAAGAGGGACTCAAGTTTTCAAACCAAAGAATGATCAAGAAATCCCTAATACTTTAGTCCCCGCAAACATGGTAGAGGAGAATCCTTGGTGCTTGCAATGTAGAGATTCACATTGGGAGCATGAATGTCCCCTAAACAATGGTGAACATGGCCAAGTAAACATTATTGATGATACCATTGAGGCCCCACAATGTTGCCTTGATATCACAATTGAAGAACATCAAGAAGGCATAAAGGAAGCAGCCAGGAAGGCTAGAATGGAGGTGACAAATAATCTTGATCAAGAGTCGAGAGAAAAGTTGAAAAAACATGAATTTCAAGTGTAAACTAGACAAAAGCGAATGAACCAACCTCTCTCTACTGGACCTACAACTTCACAACTAAGACCTCTGCCTATGAACATACTTCTTCCTAAAAATCCTCAAAAAGCTAACAAGGTTGATTTGAATTTTGACTTTGAAGGCGCATTAGCCAAAATGCATGTGACCATTCTGTTGAACGAAGTTATCAAGGTTCCATATGCAAAATAAGGGTTCGATTTTTTTTTCAATGTATCAGATGAGCCAATGGACCCTCCTATTATGTTACAAGCAGACCATTTTAGGGTTCAATATGATGGACACCCACCCTTCTTCATGACATTACTAGTGAATAACACATGTCTTAACAATTGTATGCTTAATTCAGGAGCATGTGCTAATATGATGTCTTTGAGTGTCATGGAGAGACTAGGCCTAAAGGCCACACGACCTTATAAGAATGTGTGCGGTTTTGAATCCAGAGCCATACCCACTCATGGGGTAGTTGAGGATGTTGAAGTATGCATTGGTAAATATCCTGAGAGAGTAATCCATATGGATATTGTGATGGTGGATGTCCCTGATGTATGGGGGATGCTTTTGTCCATGAAGTTTGTTGCAATGTTGGGAGGTACATTATGTTGGGTATGTGTTATATTCTTTGCATGTGTGTGTGTGTGGGTGCGTCAGATACGACGACTGCGTCTGACGATCCCTTAATCCCGGATTTTGCTATTTTTAGCGGATTTGTAAATTAATCCCGGATTAAGGGATTAGGGTTTTGGTATCTATGGAATACCTAAAAACATTGTATATATTGTATGGCGAATGGTGAAATTCGATATAATGAAAAAGAAAGGTTTTCCCGGTTGAGGGCTTCCGGTAAAGATCTCTGTGTATTCTGTGTATGAGCCATTGATTAATTTTTGTATTGCTTAGAATATATATGCATTGCTTTACTTGAGTTTAAAACTTACATGTGGTATGGAGCACATTTTTGGCTTGAAGGGGCGCCTTTGTTAGCGAGGGTTTGGCTCGGTCTTGATGATCAAGTTTATCTTGGGTCTAAGATAAACCTGGGTTCGATTAGGAGGCTTTTAGGAGGAATTCAAGTAAAGTAAGAGAATGGCCGAGCTCATCTAGAATCCGAGATAAGAAGTTCAATGGTAAAAGAAAACTTTTGAGCTATGGAAGCTCAAGATGGAGGACCTTCTTGTAGACAAAGAACAATGGATGTTGTGGATCACGGTACCGCGACCTAAGTGCACATAATCTACAAACACCGCAGACTCTTGGTACATCTCCTACTATTATACAAACTACTAGTACACCAGTTCTTGGTATGTCGAAGGAAGATTGGGACAGAGTTGGACCCGAGAAGAGCAAGGAGTACCGATGAAGCTGCTGGCAGTCGGTGTTGTTGAATGTCTCAGGGAGATCTGACCAAAAGGAAGCATGGTTGGTGCTTGGGGAGTTTGTATCGATCAAAGTCCCTGACATCAGTTGTTTCTTTGAGAGAAGTTGTATCATCTTAGGATTCGGAAGATGGAGTGCGAACAATGAGAACATCTAAATGCCTTTAATACTCACGTAAGTCAACTTGGATCCATTAATATTACGATTGTAGAAGAAGATAAGTGTATTACTTTGTTATGTTCTTTGCGGACTCTTGGGATAATCTGGTTGTAGCAATGGTAGTACCACTCAACCTACATTGAAATATAGGGATGTAGTTGCATCGTTATTATCTGAGAAGAAATGAGGCAAAAAGCATGGATGGGTATATAGGATGCTTTATTTATAGAGAATTAGATCCCCGAGAGGAACCACAGTGAAGTCTTGAGGAGCAGGCATTGTAAGAAATATTGCAGGTCTAAGAGGTTGAAAAACCAAAGGGATCGATAGTACCTTACCTCTTCCCGCGAGGAGGTGAAAACCTCCAGCGAAGAAGGAGGTGATGTTTACCTAGCATCTAGAGGTACACATGTAACCATGGTGTATGGTTGATTGACTCGGGTACGTCATACCATATGACTCCCCTCCGCGAGGGAGTGGTTCTCACGGGAAAAATATGATAGGTGGTGATGTATTCCTAGGAGATGACTTCGTGACACAAATCTTAGGGCGATGGAAGGATTAGAAAGTTGTTGCTAAGCGATGGAAGGATTAGAACTCTTCTGAGGGTTTTTCACATTCCAAAAACTAGCCATGAGCCTAATATGTAAAAGCAAGTTGGGTGATCGCGAGGAGTGAGAACTATATTTAGAGAAGGACACTTGCAAGATGAGTACGAGGAGCAATGGTGTTGATGAGGGAGTTAAGTTGTGGAACTCTGTACAAGTTGTTAGGGAAGAACTTATACTAATTGTGTTGAAATAGAGCTTAAATTTTTATTTTAAGAACAAAATTTTGGTATCCTAAAGTCTTTGCCTTATTATTAAAATCTTTATAAAAATAAAAAAATTTCATACCTAATAAATTTGAAGTACACTTGGGTTTTATTCCAACTGGAAAAGAATTTGGAATAAGACTATATTCGAATTTCAATAATATGACGAGGATTGAAGAAGATTCCCTAAGACTGTTCGAGTCTCCTTTTCACTTTTTGGACGGTTTATCAGAAACAAACTTCTGACCCCATTACCCAATGAAGGCACTGAGTCTGCATATTCTCCTCGTCCCACAAGGAAACGAGGTCCCCAGTTGGAGCCTATGTTGAAACAGAGCTTAAATTTTTACTTTAAAGAACAAACTTTTGGTATCCTAAAGTCTTTGCCTTATTAAAATCTTTATAAAATAAAAAAATTTCATACCTAATAAATTTGAAGTACACTTGGGTTTTATTCTTGGAAAAATAATGGTTGAGAATTAAATTAATATATGCTCCAAATACTTTCTCGAATAATATTCCAAACGAACCCTAATGATAAAACTTAAGAAAGATAGAGCCCATATCGGGATATCGGAATTCGTTGTTTTGAAATAACAAATTTCAATCCAAATCAAACAACGAAACCCCGATCCTCGATTTCCCGATACGCTAATCTTCTATTAATTCACTGTTTTCTTAAATCTCATTTAAAAATAAGTTTTAAACGTTAAATTAATCATATCGGGAAATCGCGTTTCGCGGTTTTGAATGAACACGTAAACTTAACATCGTTTTCCCCGATTTCCCGATCCTCGATCAAAATCAATTCTTAATGGAGGTTTGACCATAAGCTAATTACTGCTAAGCATGATTAAGAGTAGTTAATTATATCGGGAAATCGCCATTCGCGATTCCGCGAATAGAAATTTTCACATCATCAGAAATCCCGATCTCCC
>SNQJ01S0066903.1:40718-61611 GCA_010110895.2 Picea sitchensis | reverse complement strand
GCTACATCATTCTATAAACATATCTATCATTAATTTGAGTTAGTCCTTCTAAAAGTGAAAACTTAAGTTCTTTGGTCACAATATTTACATGGGTTAATATACACTTGATGTGACAAACTTTTTAAATCCCAAACTTCACAATATTTACATGGGTTAATATACACTTGATGTGACAAACTTTTTAAATCCCAAACTTTATAAATCCTAGTAGAATATTACCATGCTTGGATAATACAATACTTATTCCCTCAGCATAATTTAAAAAAAAAATGGAAAGGAAATCAATGCTTCAACAATATGTATTAAAAAATATTTGTTGTCGCGGATGGTTGAAGAGATCTTTCCACTAGCACTTCCCCTTCTGTGAGTTATCTATGATATTTTCTGCAGGATTTTCTGTTATGGCCACCTAATCAACGTTGCACGACTCTTGATAGCCTTTACTACCATTTGTTCTTCGGTGGTACTTAGGGCAATCATCATAAGAATATAGGTTGGCATGCAACTTCTCATCCACCCAATTTCTCTATGAAAGGTACCTTCGGTGAAGTTCCTAGCAACATCAACCATAGTGCTTATTAGTGTGATTAATTGTCTAATTAATTCATCCAATACATTAAATTGTCAACCCAAGGTAAGTCTTTTTATTACAAGGTTATTTTGCTATGTTTATGCAGACAAAGAATTTTCCTAACACTTTCTGATAAATGAAATGCACTAATCACACATTCTTTGCACAACTAGCAAGAACAAATTGAATCCTTATATCAAATTATGTTGCGACCAAGTAATATGCTCAAAGGAAACTCAATCAACCTTCTTTAAAACCAATTGCTAATCACTTCACTACTAATGAAATCACAAACACACTGTTGAAAAGAAAAGAACACATATGTCAACTATCTTCTTCTGTAAGAGAAACACACCCTCGATGCAGTTAATCAGAACACACTCTTACATAACTGAAATTCAAACTATTGTTGCAATTGACTGAAAACTCACTCATATAGAATTGGAATAAAGCACTTGTTGAAATTGAATTGAGAACACATTCATACAGAATTGAAATGAACACTTGCTGCAATAAAACATGGCACTTGCTAGAATGAATTAAAGCATGTTTTTGCAAACATAAATGAACTCTTTCTTCAACAAAAAAGAAACACACTCGTACTAAATTGAAATCAACACACCAGTAACAAATCAACTGTGACAACTATAACTGAAATAATTCATTCACATCAACTATCTGCACTGGGAATTGAACTAGGAACAGAATAAAAAGACGGTCTAGTCATGCTAATATAATAATAATATAAGAAAAAAAACCCTGCTAAAGAGGAGGGCCCTTCCTCCTTAGCAAGGGCGAAAGACTAAAGAAAATACAACTTTAAGCACTCATAAATTGATACCACAACTTGCTAGATATTTATTATTCAATCAAGAGGTGCATATACAATTGATGTTATACATGAAGTCCATCGACTATCCTCTATTCTCCCAAAACCAGCCTAACCTGGAGAAAATATGCTCTCTCCTTATAAACTTTCCCTTTCCTCTTCTAATCTCGGAAATATTACAGTTATGAACAGACTTGGGAATCTTTCGATTCTCAAGTTGTTCGATGTCATCTTAATTAAGAAGATACAGAGGATACAAAATATTCTTGTAACCGAGTATGACTTATGTAAATGATTTTATAGAAATAGTCTGTCGAATTGTCCTATTATCTAAGCAAAAATCATGTGTTCAAAACATACAATAGTTGTGACTTAAGGTAAGCCACATAATCAAATACATCAATATTTAAAATATGGGTGCACGGGTCAATGGTCTAGTCATCATCATGCAGTGATCCTTCAATGGTAACAACATTCCATAATAGTGGTGTTTGTGTATCAGGTCTCAAAGTAGCAACACCTCGAAGTAGCAGCGCCTAGGAGTAGCAACACCTCAGAGTAGAAACACCTAAGAGTAGCAACGCCTCAAAGTAGCAACACCTCAAAGTAGCAGCACCTTGGAGTAGCAACATGTTGGAGTAGAAACACCTCGGAGTAGCATCACCTTGGAGTAGCAACACCTCGGAGTAGTATCTCCTTGGAGTAGTAGCACCTCAGAGTAGTGACGCCTTGGAGTAGCAACATATGATCATTCTACAAGATTCTTTAGAAATTAATTAGTAGTTACCCAACACAGACAATCGGTCGAACTGTCCTATTATCTGGGCGAAAATTATGTGTTCAAAACATACAATAGTTGTGACTTAAGGTAAGCCACATAATCAGATACATCAATATTTAAAATACAGGTGCACAGGTCAATGGTCTAGTCATCATCATGCAGTGATCCTTCAGCGGTAACAAAATTCCATAATAGTGGTGTTTGTGTATCAGGTCTCGGAGTAGAAGCACCTCGAAGTAGCAACACCTTGGAGTATCAACACCTCATAGTAGCAACGCCTCAGAGTAGAAGGACCTCATAGGAGCAACACCTTGGAGTAGCAGCACCTCGGAGTAGGAACACCTTGGAGTAGCAACACCTTGGAATAGAAACACCTCAGAGTAGCAGCACCTTGGAGTAGTAGCACCTCGGAGTAGCAATATATGATCATTCTACAAGATTCTTCAGCAATTAATCAGTAGTTACCCAACATAGACAGTCGATCGAACTGTCCTATTATATAGGAGAAAATCATGTGTTCAAAACCTACAATAGTTGTGACTTAAGGTAAGCCACATAATCAGATACATCAATATTTAAAATATGGGTGCATGGGTCAATGCTCTAGTCATCATCATGTAGTGATCCTTTGGCAGTAACAACATTCCATAATAGTGGCGTTTGTGTATCAGGTCTTGGAGTAGCAACATGTTGAAGTAGAAACACCTCAGAGTAGAAACACCTCAGAGTAGAAACACCTCAGAGTAGAAACACCTCAGAGTAGCAGTACCTCAGAGTAGCATCACCTTGGAGTAGCAACACCTCGGAGTAGCAACACCTCAAAGTAGCAGCACCTCGGAGTAGCAGCGCCTCGGAGTAGCAGCGCCTTGGAGTAGTAGCACCTCGGAGTAGTGGCACCTTGGAGTAGCAACATATGATCATTCTACAAGATTCTTTAGCAATTAATCAATAGTTACCCAACACAAACATCATCCTTCCCTAAATGCAGGAAAATATTAAAGAACCAATGCATCAAATAGCTTAACATACCAGTGGAAAAAAGGAAATTCTTGGACCATGGTAATTATGGGAAAGGTGCGAATAGAAAGGAAAAAGGTATGAGATAAGTAACCAAATGAAGGGAAAAAGGTGTCATTCCCATGACTCAACATCTCCCCCCAACTGAAGCAACTGCATGTCCTCATGCAACCCATCAGTCTGAGTCCTCAACCTCTTCCTGTATATGTAGTGTAGTAAGGTTTTACGCCCCAACAATATCCTCTTTAACTCCTTTGTACCCATTACTCATCAGAACATCCATTCAATAATATTTCTCATATTGCACCTGATATTGTTGTTGGTATTGTCTTGTAGGGAGCCAAATAAGAGGGAATATGTACCTAAGATTGATCCACCTAGATCCACACTTTGTCATGCACCCCATATAATTATTCACTCTTTGTAAAGCATGGCCAAAGTTCAGGTACCCATATGGATCTCTTCTTCTCACTTATTTTATTTATATTGGCTTGATGCATTTAAGGGAAGATAGCTAGAGATATCTACGCTTAACGTTTCTTTGTCTCCATGCTTAACGCTTCCTACCGAGTCTCTATGCTTAGCGTTTCCTGGTCTCTATGCTCCTTGTCAACATCTCATCAGAGATTTCCCATCTCAATTGACTGCCATCCAAGGCATCATTCAACTGCATGTTAATACAATTGGGGAAGATATCTAGAATAAGTAGCCGAAGCTTGATCAAAGTAGTAGCTCGTTCATTTGCACTCAAAAATTGATTATGTCCTTTGATTATGTTGGGAGCATGGGTAGGTTCCCCCCTGACCCATAACAACTTCTCGGCATGAGTTGTTTAGATAGACTCATGGGTTGCCTTCCATTTTTCTTGGTTGCTAACAAATGAAGTGAAGGCCCTCAAGTGAATATCTCCAACATAATGGGATAAATTAAATTTCCTTTCCCCAAACATAACATATTCATGTAAGTAGAGATCACAGAGCAGGTGTTGGTCCTGAAGAATTCTCTGGAAGAAGGTCTTTAAGAAGGAAATGGTGGTATCAAAACTACAAGTTTTGTCTTCTTTTATGGCCACTATTTGAAACAAGAGGAATTTCTCTTGTAGAAACACTGGATATGCAGGAGATGGGTTTCTTCAACTTACCAGTTCTTGTGCCAGTTTGTACACTTTCATTTTTGTATCTTCCAAAGCTTTGACTTGATCTTATAATTCTTTCAACCTTTGTCTCATTCCCTTCATCTTCTCTTTTCTCTACTTCTGGAATGCTAATTCCTCTTCCCATCTTTCTCTTAAATCCCAAATAACTTTTCTATGTTCCTGAGTAGAAATCACCCCTTCTTGGAGTGATGATTCCAATTGTTTCCACCTATGGAATTCAACAATTAATATGTCAACATTGGGGGTTGTTGTTATTCTCTTTTACTTCTCAAATTGGGTATCTTCATCTCCAAGCATTGTTGGTTCTTGTGTAGCAGCAACCTCTATGACAAGACTGCCCATATTCCCCTGAGAAGGTCCAATTGTTTCCTTTTTTTCATGAATTGCAACACCTCCAATGGTGACAAGGAAAGGCTCTTTAATTATTGCATCCAAGGCTGTTGGTTCTTATGTAACAACAATGTCTTGTATGGGTTCCTCTTGGTCAGTTTGGGTATCCTCGACACCCCCTCTGTCTTCCTCAATACATTATGTTTGTTTGCCAACAAAAATAAAATTAGATGGAGGTACATCACTTGATGTGCACCCTGCTTGACTAAATATTTCTCCACAGGATGGACACAATTGTGCCTTGCACTTTTCTTTCCTTGGTATCATGGTTTCAAGGTCACCTGACTTTTCTAACAATTGAGCAACTTCAGTAAGGGTTCCCAAACTTGGAGAAGTTGCACCCTCTCAAAATTTTCCTTTTAAGACCCAGAGTTGTTTCTCAAGCCTAGAGTTTTCTTCCTTCAATTGATTTACTTTCTCATGTAGGGACATAGCCTTACCTCGCTTAGAGATGGTTCTTCTTGTTCTTCCCTTTGTTTTCCTTTCAACGGGTTGTTTCTCAACAGGTTCTTATGGTCACTCAACATCAATTTCAGGTTGAGTTGGTGTTGCTACTGAAGAGGAAATGGTTCTTCTTGATTTTATTTTCCCCTTGTTTGTAATATTTTGTTCTTCAACAGGTTATTGTGGGCACCCAATGTTGTTTGATGGTTGAACTAGTGGTGTTTCTGAAGAAGGCCTCACTTTTCTTGGCTTCAATTTTTCCTTCTTTACAATAGTTCATTCTCCAATAGGTTGTTGTGGGCACTCAATCCTGGTAAAAAACTTGAATTGTTGGGCTGGTGTTGTTACTGAAGAAGACTTATTTATTCTTTTATGGGTGTCCTCCTTAATCACTCGAGGTGATATTCTTTTCATTTTCTTCTACTGAGAGTGTTCCTCTATGGCTGGGAAAGGTTTGTATGCTTCAGCACAAGGGTCTTGTTTTACAATTTCCACTTTGTCACTAGATGGTGTCGACGAAACATGTTTCTCAGTGGAGGGATTATCTTGGTTGATTTTTGTGTCTCCTACACTTGACTCTTTTCCTGTATCACCCCCTTCATTATTTGTGTCATTTTATTTGTCTTACTGCTCTATTTTTGTGTCGTCCCCTCCATTCTATGTGTCAATTGTTCTATCTTCTTGCTCGATTTCTATCCTCGTGGATTCCTCTACCACCATGGTCATTGTTGAAACATATATTTTTCTAAACTTTAGACTTAAATAAGTTTAATTCTTGTTTAATAAATACAAGCGTGCACTTGGATATCACCGTTGATGTGGTTTTCCGTTTAATACAACGATCCTAAGTTCTTAAAAGATATGGATCCACCCACTAGTTAAAACATCAAATCTCTAAAGATAGTCTTCAAAATGTTGGGTTTCGGGGTTTCGCAGACCTAACAGTGCAACATGTAAAGAATCTCAATGTCCCGACATGCGAAATCAAAAAACTACGATAAGTTTTAATCCATGTTAATTAAATCATTAAAAGCGATTAATACTAATTAATCACATCGCGACTTTGAGATTTGAGGATCCTGCCTCGAGCGACCACCAAAGTCCCGATATACGAAGTTGCGAAACTAGCTTATTTTAAACCGGGTTAATTAAACGATTAATAATGATTAACGATAATTAAATCTTATCGCAACTTCGCGTTTCAGGAATCCTGTCTTGAACGACAACTTGAAATCCCGATACCCGAAGTCGCGAAGCCCTAAATTAATCACGAATAATTAAAAGGTTAAACTTGATTAATATTAATTGATCAACTCACGATTTCTCCATTCGGGGATCATAGCTTGAACTGAAATAAGATCGCCCGGGACTCCAAACCCCGAAATGTATTAAGGTTAAACATGATTAATTAACAAGATAAACTTGATTTATTAATACCTTAAGCAATCTTATTTCTTGTAAAGTTTGTGTTGATTTGAAATGCGGGTAAATTCAAATGTTCTCTATGCTTTTCCTATATCACAAAATATCGATCATTAATGACATTAATAGTTGATTTAGGGAAATGATTTCAAATAAGATCTTGCTTTATCGCCCAAATCTTTTTACTAAAGGAATTAAATGCATTGTCAGTGAAGATCTACATAGACTGATACGCTTAAGGCAAAGAAGATTTTCTCATTTTGAATTACATTCTCATTTTCACAGAGTTGGCTCAGTGAAATAATTAGTTTTCTGCATTCTCATTCTCTGTAATAGATAATAGAACTCTAAGAATTGATACCATGGCTCCACGAAAAGCACCTAAATCTACTAGTGAAAGCTCAAGCCAGAATGCGGAGGTTATCTCCGACACCTCGCCGAGAAGCATAGATACAGTTAAAACCTGGACGCATGTATTCAACACCCTGCAATATGAACTGGTGAACTGCCCAGATGATTCAAGCGACAACGAAAAGGAATACTTGTCTACCAAATACAAGATTATTGCTCAGTCGGAGATGCACAAGGTATAAACAAGGCCACAGATTTTACCCTATTATGATATGATTGGATGGGCACTGGATCATGTAGATATCCCAACTAGAACTATATTCAATTCTCAGAAGGTAGTTGTTGGATCATTTCGGCTAAAGCACATACAAGAGATGTACAAGCTGTCTCCAACACCAAACTTCACCTACAATTCCAGTTTCTTAGAGGATTTCAATAAGAAGGAGTGTGATCAATTTGGAAAAATCCTTTCTAACTTGATCAAAGACTGGTATTCACACCCTGAAAAGTTCAGATCCGATTCTCACGATACATATTCAATTTCATCGTTAGAATTGCAGTTCATGTATACAACAATGATGATGTGTAGGCTCTATGGGAAAGAGAGCACAACACATTTCTTTTTTCCATGGGTACCCATTATACACACAGTAGCGGAAGGATATTCTTTCGACTGGGCCAAAATATTGTCGGACAGTCTAGCTAGTGAAATTACAGGATATCAAACACAAAAAACCAAGGGAAAATTAGCTTCATTCTTCATGTCATCTTATATCATGGACACCATCTGTTTCATGACGCATTTCTTGTTGATGGGTTGGAGCTGGACTCCAAGTAGTGCAGAACCAATTCACATTTATCATTCAAAACTCTGGGAAGACAAGGTGAAATATTTCTTCTATGAAATTTGTAATTGGGTAGTGGTGTCGATGCACACTGTTATATTCGGTCACCCACCTCCTAGAATTTCAATTAAAATTGTGGCTAACCTGGGCAACGTGGCAGACTGGTACATCGAGAAACAATTCTCCTATATCATGGTTTTTGGCTGTTAAGCTCCTCCATATGCTCTGCTGCAATTTTTACCAGACAGACTAGTGTGTCGTTATCGTGAGGTTGCACGACAAACTGTACTCGGCGGGATTAGAAAATAACTCAAAGGAGTACAAAAAAAGGTATCACCATCTTTTCCCTTACACATTGGTGCATTTTCTTTATTGGATTTCGACCACTCCAAAGTGGAGGCAACGACCTTAGAAGAAATAAAACTGGTAAACATTGAATTCAAGAAGAATGACCCGTAGAAGGTCATGGGTAACCACATGGCCATTTGTGGTCTGAAGAGGTATGAACACGAGGATTCTTCTGAAGACGGTATTTTTCGAGGAGCAAGATATTATCTAGAGGTATTAGGCCAGGTTCGAGCTCTGCCACTCGAAATAATGATTGAATTCTATGAATTTCAGAGGCACCAAAGAAGTAGCCTCCCTAAAGTTTTACAGGGGGGAGTCCCGACGTCTCTAGATACACAACAAACAAAGACCAAACATTCATAAGAAGTAAACTTTGGAAAAAAAGAAACCCAGGAAAAATTAGAGAAAACTGAGGTCTCGAACCAGAAAGAAGATACCCCAGAGACAGATGTATCAGGTAATCAGGCCAAAGATCAAGTAGAGACATTAACAAAGAAAGGAGAAGATAGGCCATTGTCTACACTAGATAAATCAACTACAGACATGACCAGAAAGTAGTCATCCACAGAAATTGGAATCCCCATTCAATTTATAACTCCTTTACATTTCACCATAGGGAACCCCGGCGCACAGGTATTATTTATAGACGATCTAACACCAATTCCTATAGAAGAGATACCTCCTACCAATTTATTTTTCAGCAAGAAAAGGAAAGATGTGGTGAAGAAATAAACACACCAAAGGGAAGGTACAATGGTCAAGAGATACAGAGTACTAACTGATGGAGAAGCCTTAGAAGAGGTGGAATTCGTTGAAGAGGTAGCGGGTTCATTGGGGGTGTATGCAAAAGCCAACCAGTTTTCGGTTGGAACATTAAAAGAATGGTTGAATAGAAAAGACGTGCTAATAAACCAATTACAAAACCAAATAAATAATGTAGCAGAGGATGTCAGAAGCGAGGTCAACAAGGGATTCGAGCATATGAGAGCCAACAACAATCAAGAAATCCAACAACTTAAACTAGACCTTGAGGAGATACAAAAGACTGCCCAAGCAAGCCGAGGACAAGTCGTCCAGCAAGAGGAGTTGTTACGACAACTACAAGCCAAATTAATCTCTATCGAAAGCATGGTTGTAGATATAACAGTGTTCCAAACCCAGGCACTGGAAGTGCAAAAGAAACTAGAAGAAGAACAACAAAGCCTGCTCTCTAAGGTAGAAATTGTTCAAGACCATTCTTAGGTGATGGATCAAGCATTAAGTAATATTTTTTTAAGAGAGAGAGAGGATATCATTTCCTGGACTACCTTCCAAGAAGTGGTTATATCATTAGCAAAAGAAGGAATACCTATGGCTTCTGGATTGTCCATTTCGGAGCAAACCAGAGGCAATATTATATTAAGACTTGGGAGTCAAACATAGCCTAAGGTAGGAAAATGGCTAAGGAAATGAAAGAATATTGTGAAGAGGTTTTTTGTTTACTCAACAAAAAAATAATAGGCCTTGATAAAGAATATATCTCTAGAATACTGGGTCAGATTGATATAGCCAAACATTAACTCAACATTAAGACAAGTATGGAAGAAGCCCAAGCTCAAATAGCACAGATAAAACAGGTCGATATTGCTCAAATAGATAGATGGCTTGTGAATCCTAATCTACAACTACAGTCTATTATTTTAGAGGATAGAAGAATAGAAGAGAGATTGCCTCAGCTGGAAAAGAAATTATACCTGTTTGAGGATCATAACTTAACAAAATCTCCCAGGTTGGTAGCTCAATTTGTGGGAAGATGCATCAAATGTATTGAACAGGGAAAAGGTAGCACCTCTGGAAACAAATGAATACAATCTATGTACATTATCTATTTTCTGAGCTAGAAGCCAAAAAAGGAAAATGCTCGTGCCAACATAACGAGAATATTAAAAAGATTGCAAATGAAGCGTTTCAACTTATATATTTTGTAATTTTAATTATTCTAAATATAGAGGAATTCCAACCGTTTGAGGTTGAGAACTTTTGTATAAATGTATATTCGAAAGAATGAACAAAGGCTTCTTCTTTCCGGTTGTAATTGAGAAAACTCTCCTCATTGAGGATTAATACAAATGTAGAGTAGAGATTCCACATTTTGTCTAGTTTGAGTTATGTGTTCTTCTTCCTTTTCACATTCCAACATCTTTTATATACTTCCTTGATGAATGCCTAATCCCAATTTAGTACAACATCTATTGTGGTTATATTTCATTCAGTTATTTGATAACAAACAAATTTTCCTTTATATTTGTTGTTAGCAAATACAAGACCTGTGAGTAAATTAGATTACTATATTTTATGCTTCATTAAAGGTTACATTATCTATTTTCTTCTTATGTAACAAAAATTATTTTGTATTTGATTCCTTGCTTTGTCTAACATATTTATGTTTTTCTCTCATTACATACAATGTTTTCAAATTTAACTCAGACACGAAAAACGACCTCTGAGATCTTATACTATTAATTCAATTTAAGAAATTTTTCTCACATAACTGAGATAGAAAAAGAAAACATTAAAAACTTTCCTTATTTCCTGATGTCTGACATTGTGCTTTGAGCCTTAAGTACAAACTCAGGAACAACAGTCATATCATCATAAATATGCTTTATTCTCCCTTCTTCCTGGTTCTTGTACTTGCCATCCCTAGGAATGATGTTTCTATCGATGAATTCAAGCTCAGGGTTAGCTTTCATTTCTAATTCCTCTTCTTCTGTCACTCTTTATGTTTCCTCTCTTCTTTATATCTCCAAACCTTGTGTTTCTGTGTGACCAATGAACTCATTCCATGTAGCATTCCTTTTCCTCAATGCATGGATAACTAGTAATTTAATTAACTCGTGATTTGTAATGCATGTCAGTGGGTGTTTGGAACAAAGAACAAAGCCTACCATAGATTCCAAAGATTCTAACAGAAAGTATGTGATATTGAAAAGTTGGTTGTGACGAAGGTGGGACAATAGCATAAAATGGTATTTATAAACAACTGTAAATCTACCTTCACATCTAATGTATCGCTGGATGAAATATGCTAAATATTCCAAGGAAAAGGGAGAGATATTCTATCGACACCCTTACCCTTATTTCTGACCTATTCTTCTCCTCTCAGGAAATTTGTCTTAGTTGTCGGGATAAATGCATTTTTTCTTAACCAAATTAATCCAGTCCTTGATATCCCTATTACTTCTACAAATGTTCCCTCTATGACCTCAATATGAAATCCGCAAACTAATGAACTTGTTCCGTCTAAGTTCTAGGAAAAATCCAAGGTGACATCACTGTCAAATCCCTGCAATCTCTCAAAGAAGGTCACCCATCCTTCATTTTCAAAGATTTGGGAGGCATTCGGGTATCTGTGCAATAATCCGACTGATTCAGGTTCATGGTAAACAATCGAACCTCCCATTGTAGATAATCAGGTGATGCAGAGACTTCAATGAGGTGAGTTGCAGTTTACACTGTATTTGGTAATGATGGAGTATAATGGAGGTGTTATGTTATTTATGACAGGTCAACGTGGAATCATGTGGCTCAAAATGACGTGTTCCCCTCCAACTAAAGGTGGAAGTCATCCTCAGCTGATGTGTCAGGGCTTGGAAGTATAGGTGTACTGACACGTTGAGCTTTAAAATCATGCAAGAAAGTAGGAAAAGGACGTACCTATGGGGCCACTTACCGTGCGTCCCAAATAGCAAATGAATGTAATTCATGGCCACTCACAGAAGATGAAGCGTGATCTATTGTGAGTTTACTTTCTGAGGTACAAATATAGGAATATCGCACACGAGTTATGGTGCAAGATTCAAGAGCTGCAACAGAATGTCTCATAATTGAGTTAAAGAAAATAAATGGCAACATGGTAATAATGAGGCTGAATCAACAAGTGTCAACAGGTAATAATTATAGTATGTAAAAAAATGAGCGGGACAAATGTTGTCACAAGAAGGATCATAGCTAGTAGCACGAGTTGCAGCAACACGAAAATGAGTTGCAACAAAGAAATAGTAAGTTGCAGCAAGGCGACAATGAGTTGTAGCAGGGAGGCAACGATTTGTAGCAAAAACAATAGTGAGTTGCAGTAGGGAAGAAGTGAGTTGCGGAAAGGTGTATTTCCATCACAGGACGAGTTGCAACAAAACGATAACGAGTTGTAGAAAAGAATTAATGAGTTGTAGCAAGGCATATTTCCATCATAGGACAAGTTGCAATAAAACAGGAGTGAGTTGCAGGAAGGCGGCAGTGAGTTGCAGCAAGACGACAGTCAATTGCAGTAGGGAGACAACAATTTGCAACAAAAACAATAATGAGTTGAAGCAAGATGGATTTCCATCACATGACGAGTTGCAACAAAACAACAACGAACTGTAGCAAAGCGAGAGTGAGTTACAACAAGGCGTATTTCCATCAAAATGAGTTACAATAAAATAGATGGATTAAAATTAACTACACTCAAGTTCCTTGAACTAATATCGTCAAGATGCAACAATAGTATCCTGCAAAAAAACTTGGTGCATTAGATAAAAACATTCCCTTTTTTTTTTTTTTAGTTTTATATATATATATATTTGATGGTGTTGTAAAATGATGTTCAACTCCGATTATTTTCAATCATGTATCTAAACTAACATGAGAAACAAACGATTCTTTGGAAAGTGGTTTATGATACAGTCGAAGTCAATGGTCATTGGCCAATTAAGATATTTGTGAGCCATCCATCGTTATGAGTATGAAAACCCTGTTATCAAAAATTGTATCCACTTCATAAGGACCCAACCATGTAGTGCACAACTTCCCTTTGAAATCTTTAAACCTGGAATCATATAACAATGCCCAATTTCCCTTTCGAAATTCCCTCTTCTTGATACTTTTATCGTGCCACTTGGCATGTTGTTGTTGGACTAAATCATTATGATGTATGGTATCCAAGAGAATTTCATCTAGTTCATTGAGTTGGTCTAAATGATGTTTATGAACAGTAGTTAGATCCATATTTACTTCTAAAGTTGTTCTTAATGTTTTAATCTTGAATTCAATGGGAAATACGCGACTCTTACGATAAACAAGTTTAAATGGAGAAAACCTTGTGGTATTTCACCATGTCATCCTGTAAGCTCAAAGGGATTCTGATAAACGTTCAGCCCAATCACGATGATGGCTCGCCACGGTTTTTGTGAGTATTCCTTCAATGACTTTATTTTTTCTTTCCACCTAACCATTTGCTTGTGGATGGTAAGGTGAGGTAACCCTATGGTGATTATTGTACTTCTTGGTAAGTTCTGCGATCAGATGGGAAGTAAATTGAGGTCCTCCATCTGTTACTATCTCTTTGGGAATTCCAAAACGAACAAATATATTTTCAAACAAGAATTCTACAACTACTTTCTCTGTGGTGTTGGTGAGTGCCTTGGCCTCTACCCATTTGGTCACATAGTCTGTGCATACCAAGATGTAGGATTTCTAGTGAGACGGGGGATTGATAGGTCCCACAAAGTCGAGAGCCCGCTTCTCAAAGGGTTCAATCATAAATTGGGTTTTTAGCAAAATTTAAGCTGATTGAGTGGGCTGACCCATCCATTGGCATACATCACATGCTTGTACATACTTTCTGGCATCTTGGAAAAGGGTAGGCCAATAATACCCCATGTAGAGTAATTTATGACATGTTCTCTTATCAATAAAATGTCCACCACAAGGCTTGTCATGGTAGTCCTTCAAGATGTCATGAATCTCATCTTCTCTGAAACAACACTAAATCTCTAGATCAAGACCTATGTAAAATAGACAATCATATATCCAAGAAAATTGAGCATTTTGCTGAATAATTTTTCACCTCTCCCTAGGAGAAAGGTGGTGTGACAATTTTCCTACAACAAGATAATTAACAATATCTTCATACCACGGTAAGTGATTAGATACTGCAAATAAGTATTCATCAGGAAAATAATCATCAACATGAGTAGCATCATTGTTATTGGTAATCCTAGACAGGAAATATGCTATGACATTGTCTTTTCCATGTTTATCCAAAATAGTTATGTCGAATTCTTGCAGTAATAATAACCACCTAGTAACTTGAGCATTTTTAATAGGTTTGTTCATAAAATATCTAATTGTTGAATGATCTATATGGACAAATACCTGGTAACATGTGATATAGTGCCAAAACTTGTTGATAGCATGTCTAACAACAATAAATTCTTTTTTTGTTATTGTATAATTCAACTCTGTAGGTGTCAAGGCCTTGCTGGTATAATAAATGGTGTATGGGTTTTGTTATTCCCGCTGTCCAAGTACAACACCAATGGCCGTGTCAGAGGCGTATGAAGAGATGTGAAATGGTAAATTCCAATCAAGGCCTCGTAATATGGGTGCTTCAACTAAGCATTTTTTTTTAATCTGTAAGAGCAGTTTCACATTTATCAGTCCATAAAAATTTTGCATCCTTTGAAAGAAATGCAAATAAAGAAGATGTTATCCTTGAATAATTTTCAATAAATTGATGATAGTGGCCAGTTTTTCCTAACAGACTACACACCTCCTTTTCTGATTTCGGAGTAGGGATCCTTAAAATTACCTCATTTTTTGTTGGATCCACTTGTATACATGCAAAAGAAATATAGTTCTCAAGTACAACTCCCTCATCCATCATCATATGACAGTTTTCAGTGCTTAAGGAAAGATGAGTTTGTATGCAATGTTTTAGTACTTTTTCAAGTTTTTCCAAAGCCATGTCGAAAGTATCACTATATGGTGTGAAGTCATCCATATAAATCTCAAGAGAGTCATTAACCAAATCTGAAAAGATTCCCAATACAGTTCGCTAAAAGGTGGCCAATGCATTGCAAAGGCTGAACGAGAGGACTCGGTAGGAAAATGTGCCCCATGGACAGGTAAACTTAGTTTTGTCCTGGTATTTAGGATAAATCATGATTTGGTTGTATCCACTGAAGCCGTCAAGAAATGAAAAAAACTTCTTGCTAGCCAGAGCATCAAGGGATTGGTCAATAAAAGGCAACAGAAAATGGTCTTTTTGTGTGGATTTATTCAGTTCTTGGTAATAGACACAAATTCTCCATTTGTCATTTTTCTTAGGTACAATCACCAACAAGGAAACCCACTAACTGTCTAATATTGGGTAGATAAAATTAACTTTCAATAGTTTTTGGAGTTCTTCTTTTACGATCTTTTTTAGGGTTGGGTTCATTCTGCGTTGGGGTTGGAAAATAGGTTGGTAGTATTCTTTTATGTAGATATAATTAGTACAAAGATCAGGGTGAAATTTGAATACCCTTCATATACATGTAATATCAAGTGAAGGATTCTTTATGTTCCCTCAGAAGTTGAATCAATCGTTCGTTCTGCAAAGGGGATAAATTTGGACTGATATTTAAGGTTTTTCCATGCTCAATTTCTATTGGGATTCTTTTATGGCTTAATACTTATGCTATCATTTCGAAATAAGGATCGTCATCAAGGGTTTGTTGATTAGGTTCTCTCATTATGGCATCTAAAAGTTGGGCCACCAGCTAGCTGACTGATGGGGGGTCGCTGATAAAACTGTTGATAGTATCATCCTCTATTTCATCCTTGAAACAGAGGGCCTTTCCAAGCATAAGAATTGGTTGTACACTATTTTCTTTTGGCTTGAGTTCATCTCATATAGGGATCTCAAGATCTTCACTTGGTTTGGCAGGAGGATATAGAGTAAGTCTCTTTGTAGTTTTTCCATCAGATATTGTCATAGCTCCTATCTTGCATTCGATAAATGTGTTGGTTGTGGCCAACCAAGGTCTTCCTAGCATCAAGGGGTTTCCTCCTAAACGAGTTTTTGGTTGCAACACTAATAAGTCAGCTGGATATTGCCAAGAGTCCACGGATAAGACAATATCTTCCAACACCCCTTCTGGTCGAATTTTGGATTGGTCAGCGAGCTCCAACATAGTGGGGTTAGGTATTATGTTGGTAAGTCCCAATAGTTATATTGTTTCCTTATTTACGGTATTTATTCCAGCCCCTAGATCGATAAGAGTATTTGGAATAGTCATGCGATCAATCTGAATGGTTACTATAGGGTTCTCGGGATCATGGTATTTAATAGGCATGATTTTTCCCAACATCAATTCTAACAGTTTTCCCAAGACTTGAACTATGGTGGGATCCCTAGGATTCCTACCAAGATTTTTGATGCAGAATTCCCTCACCGTTTTGGCATAAATCAGAACGTCTTTGATAACTTGCAGCAGGGGAATTTTAACACACATGTTTTTTAGTTCTCTAAGGAAGTTGAAATCAAGTTGGGGAATACACTTGGGCACGACTAACCTTTCCGGATATGGTGGAGTTTAAACATAAGTGGTAGCCTGAGTTTTATCCTATTTCCCAGGAGTTGCAACAAAGGTAGAAATATTGTTTTGAGTTTCATCTTGTTTTTCTGGAGTTTTTGTGTGTTTCTAGTGTTCTTCAGACTATCTACAAGGTTGGGCTATTTCACTCTATGAATTTGTTTCATCATGTTCTGTAATTATAGGTGAGGTTTGTTGATTTATTATTCTTCATGACTTAAGTTTTACTTCGTTTCATTGAGTGGGGGCGATGAAATATGTCGGGAAGATGAATGTTTCATCTTGTTGGATAGTTTTATTATTCATATTTGGGTTAGATTGAACATGTAACTAGGGTTGTAGTGGCGGGTTAATTGGTAAGATATTGGGTGGCAGGGGTAATGGTTGTTTTTGTACAGTAAAATATGGATGTTATACAAACGATTGAGACTGGACTATGAATTTCCCTCCTTGGAAAGGAGAATTTTGCCATCCTTGAGACCATGGAACTGTTTGATTGGGATATGGAACCCAAGGCATAGGATACTATGTTTGTGGGGGAAATGGACATGGTTTTGAGGGATATTGGATTTTATGTGGAATATGAGTATTATACATATGATTCCAATTATTGAAAGATGAGGATGGATCTTTAGGAATACCTGGTAGACAAGCTTGTCATGGTTTCTTAGAGATGAAATATGCTTGTCTTGCCTTTATACTTTCAATCATGGAAATCATGTACAAAATTTTGTTTGGTGGCCTAGTTCATAGATACCAAAAATTTCCACATTGTCAAGTGGGAATTCCCTATGAGGATGTCTTTCCTTGCATTTAGGACAAAATACTGCCAATGCCTTCTCTGCTTCAACCTATTTTTTCTTCACTTGCATAACATCCAACTATGTAGTGAAAGAGATAAGGATGTCAATTTTAAAATTATCAAATAAATTACCAATTGTTTCTCTTGTTACTCCACCGTTGGCGGATTTATGTATTCTTGCAGTAGTATCTCATGTTTGGGATTTGTTCCTTGATGATCCTCTCGAGATCCTCAAACATAAATCAATAATGTCCTCAAGTGGTTCCTTTGATATATATCCCTTCCCCATTAGGTTCATCATATCTAGGTAGTCATCCCTCATACCTCGAATCAGAATTGTCTTCAAAATATCCTTATCCAAATAATTATATTTAGATCTATGCAAATTATATTTGAGGCATTCCATGTAATCCTCCAGGCTCTCTTCCTCCTTCTGAGACATCTTGAAAAGTTCCTCCCTCGGGGCCCTTGTTCTGCAATAGTCCTGATACTTTTTCAGGAAGGTCTGTTTCATATTATCCCAGGAGTTTATAGAGTCAACACCAAGGCCCATGAACCATATTAATGTAGACCCCTTTAGGGTAGCTGGAAATATTTTGAGTTTTTGAGCATCCATAGTATAATCATAGCTTCGACACAGAACGTCAAATTCGAACAGGAAGGTGTCTAGGTCTTCGCTTATCTGATCGTTAAAATTTGGAAGTGTAGATAGGGGTATATTCTTCATTGATGATAGTCCTGGAATGTCCCCAATAGAGAAATCAAAGTTTGAAACCATGTCATTTCCATTTACATTTTCCATGTGTCTTTTCCACAAAGTAAGAAGCTTTTGCCAATCAGGTCTAGGGATATTTTCTGTTTTTGGGATATTCTCCAATGATTGTTTGGGGTGCCCAACAACACTCCCATGATCCAAAACAAGGTTATCAGTTTTTGACATGTTATTAGGTTGATCGACTTCCAACCCAAAATCTGAATGTTCTTGATTTATGTTATTGGAACACTCCATACCTTCTGTCAAATATTGATAGTCGACCTATGTTGTTGTTGTTGATCACCCTCCCTAAACAGAGGACTAAGAATCCACCCTTCTTCGTGTTTTAGGTTTCTGGCATACCCCCCCGAAGCTAATGACTCCACTTTGTTTATTAGATATTGAATATATGTTACCCGTCCTTGATTAGGATTTATTTTTCCACCAGTGCCCTTTCCTCTTCTTGTATTTTTCGGGGCCGGACGTTCTTCTCTTGTTTTATTCATGCATCATAGATCCTGCAATTCATTAGGATGGTGTCAGTTTTCATTTTTGTGCCCTTAATAACCTCCCCGACAATGGCACCACAAATAAAATGTTTGTGTGATTAATTGTCTAATTAATTCATCCAATGCATTCAATTATCAACTCGGGGTAAGTCTTTTTATTACAAGGTTATTGTGCAATGTTTATGTGGACAAATAATTCTTCTAATACCTTCTGATAAATTAAATACACTAATTACATATTCTCTGCAAAACTACTGAGAAAAAATTGAATGCTCATATCAAATTAAGTTGCAACCAAGTAAGATTCTCAAGGAAACTCAATCAACCTTATTTAAAACAAATTTCTAATCACTTCACTACTAATGAAATCACAATCACACTGTTGAAAATCAAAGAGCATATATGTTAACTATCTTCTTCTATAAGAGAAACACACCCTCATTGAGGTTAATCAGAACACATTCTTACAGAATTGAAATTGAAACTATTGTTGTAATTTACTGAAAACTCACGCATACATAATTGGAATAAAGCACTTGTTGAAATTTAATTGAGAACACATTCATACAAAATTGAAATGAACACTTGTTGCAATAAAACATGACACTTGATATAATGAATTAAAGCATGCTTTTGCAAACATAAATGAACCCTTGCCTAAACAAAACAGAAATGCACTCGTACTGAATTGAAATGAACACACTAGTAACAAATCAATTGTGACAACTATAACTAAAATAATTCATTCACATCAACTATCTACACCAAAAATTGAACTAAGGAACAAAATAATAGGATGATCTAGTTATGCTAATCTACTAATAATATAGGAACAACAACCCTGCTAAAGAAGAGGACCATTCCTCCTTAGTATGGGCAAAAGACTGCAAAAAATACAACTTTAAGCACTCATAAATTGATACCATAACTTGTCAGGTCTTTATTATTCAATCAAGAGGTGCATATACAATTGTTGTTGTACATGAAGTCCTTTGAATATCCTCTATTCTCCCAAAACCAACCTAACCTAGAGCAAAGATGATCTCTCCTTTTAAACTTTCCCTTTCCTCTTCAAATCTTGGAAATATTACAATTATGAACAAACTTGAGAATATTTCGATTCTCAAGTTGTTCAATGTCATATTAATTAACAAGATATGGAATATACAAAATATTCACGTAACTGATTACGATTTATGTAAATAATTTTTATATAAATAGTCGGTTGAACTCTCCTATTATTTGGGTGAACATCCCATGTTCAAAACATACAATAGATGCGACTTAAGGTAAGCCACGTCATTAGATACATCAATCCTTAACATACGGGTCCACGGGTCAATGTTCTAGTCATGATCATGTAGCGATCCTTCGACGGTAACAACATTCCATAATAGTGGTGTTTTCATATCAAGTCTCAAAGTAGAAGCACCTCAGAGTAGAAACACCTTGGAGTAGAAGCATATGGTCATTCTGCAAGATTCTTTAGCAATTAATCAGTAGTTACCCAACATAGACATCATCCTTCCCTAAATGCAGGAAAATCTTAAAGAATCAACACATCAAATGGATTAACATACTAGTGGAAAAAAGGCAATCCTTGGACCATGGTAATTATGGGAAAGGTGTGAATAGAAAGGAAAAAGGTATGAGATAAGTAACAAAATGAAGGCGAAAAGGTGTCATTCTCGTGACTCAACAGTGCCACCATAGGTTCCATGGAAGTTTGTCTAGAGGTTTTCCATGAGGTAATGAGATTCCTTCTAGTAAAATTGATATTGAAATCCCTCTTGGTGAATACGATATCATTTATGATGGGTTGAGGCACCACACCCTGTTATGTTATTTTGTGGGCATAACCCCCTTAGAAACTATGAATAGGGCTTGGGTTAAGGAAGACTAGGAGCCATATGGGTTGTTCTGCATGACTAACTGAGGCCGAACAAAATGATTCTTTTAGTTCACTTTCAAAGAAGATAAGAGTGACATCAAATAATTACGTGGGGTCCATTGATCTACCATAATACCCTTGGAATTTTTCTTGAGTTGTGTGATAATTTCTTTGTTGATGAGTTAGTACAGTTTCACTATCCTATTTGGGCGGAATTCTCAAGTATTTTGAAGTTATTTTAGAATTTCCTCAAATACACATAGTCTATCCTTGGGAAATACATATGCCATGATCCCCAACATTTATTTATCATATGTCCTCAAAAGTATATTTTCACATGGGCTAATCTAGCATGAGAACACGTGTTCATTAAGGTTGCATCTAAGGTCTTGAGTAGGAAACATG